>PVIW01000525.1:0-134720 GCA_004026585.1 Noctilio leporinus
GGAATAGGCCTTCAGTGGTCAGGGGGAACGGGGTTGGGGGGAGGGGGGAGGCAGAGGCAAAGAAGGGGAGCAGCTTAGACAAGAACCTAGTATAAAGGAACCATGGACATGGACAACAGGTGGAATTGACTTTGGGGGGAATGGGTGGGTGGGGAGGGGGACAGAGGGGAGCAAAAAGGGGATGGATGTAATACAACAAAAATAAAATTAAAAAAAAAAGATCCTGATAATATGAAACATACTTTGAAAAAAAAAATTATCCTCATTTTATTGAAGGGGAAATTTACTCCTAGACCCAGAGTTAGAAATAAGCAGAAAGCCCTGGCTGGTGGCTCAGTGGATAAGGCGCTGGCCTGCAAACCCAAAAGTCGCTGGTTCGATTCCCAGCCAGGGCACATAACCAGGTTGCAAGCCAGGTCCCCAGCCAGGTCTGTAGCTGGAGGCAGGTGAAAGACAACCATACATTAATGTTTCTCTCCGTTTCTTCCTCCCGCCCTACCATTCTCTCTGAAAACAAAGAATAAAATCTTAAAAATAAAAAGAAAGAAAGGAAGAAAGAAAGAAAGAAAAAAAGAAAGAAGCAGAGCCCCAATTTAAACTCAGGTCGTTAAGTCTCGGCAGCAGGTCTGGATTCCTGGGTTCTACGCTAGAGGCCGAGATCTCAGGGCAGGATGTGTATGGGGAGTGCTCAAGGGCGCCATCTGTGGGCGCAGGGAGAAACTGCACGGCGATGCAGAAGATGGGGCTGCAGCAAAGGCCTCACTCAGCCCACCCTCTGGAAGCTCTGGCACCGCGCTGTTGCGAGTTCGACCCCCTGGAGGCAAGAACCCGTTTAACAAGCCACGGAATTTGCTGTCCTTCGCTGTAGGCTGACCTAGAGCGGGGTGTGGCTTTGGGCAAAGCGGCGTTTTCAGCCACAAAGGCTTTGTCCAGAGAGGGTCTCAGCTGAAGAACTGTCTAGCAGCCAATACTTCCTAAGTACTTCAGCCTGGAATGGGGGAGCTGGGCAGTGGATCCCAGGGGGCCGCACCTTGCTGCAGCGTAGTGGGGTGTTCAGAGCATGGTGGTTGTGATCATGGTTTCATTTGCCCAGCATCTCTCAGACCCCATTCGCGCTGGGAGGTCCAGGAAGCCCACTGCCTGACTGTTTCTGTGAACTACAGAAGGTGCTTGGTAAGGAACCTAGCACGGGAGCTGCTCGCTACGCCAAAACCAAGTAAATGACTGAGAGAGCCTGGCGCCTTGGCCTATATTCTGTTCTTAGCTGGCTATAAGACCAATCATTTAACAATGCTTAAATAGCCCGTATTTAAGGGTCCATTCCCTCTGGCAAGCCCCTTTCCTGGTGTCATGATTCAGAGGCTGGACCACAGAATTTTAAAACGGGCAGGGCCTGAGAGGGCCAGCCTCTTCAGTTGGGCTCAGGTGCGGCGGAGTGGTTTAGACCCGGTCACACAGCAAGTTAATAGCTGCACACAATGGCGTTGGGATCCTAAGCATGAAAACTGATATCTCAAGTGGGGTCTAGCTGTTTGCCAACTGCAAAGAAATTATAAAAACAAATTCTTGGCTGACAACTTGAAAGGACAGATTTGGAATGTTAACTTATTGCACATTACAATCTCGAGGTTTCTTGTCATTTCCTAGATAAAACACCCTGTTTATATTTTATGCATTTCCATGCAAAGTAGCTTCTGAAACTAAATGCCAAGAATTCTCACTGACAGCATGTGGCTGGCGTTTCTTGATTGCATTCTGTTTTACTTTCTGAAAATACGATGTTTTATGATTAAAATACTCCTCTTCTCATAAAACTATAGTTTTCCCCATAAAATTGATACAATGACATAAATACTCTATGGTGTTGGAAATCTTTAAAAAGACGTTTTCAGATCTGAGAGTAGAATCTTATCTTTAAAATTACTTTCAGAAAACATCAGACACGACACACAGCTGTCAGGTTTAAAACTATACCAACCATTTCATGTTAACTTATTATCTAAAGTGCAGTATTCTCTGGCGCATGGATATATTCATAACCACAAAGATTACTGCTCAGCCAAAAAAACAAAAAAGCTTTTAAGTTTTCATTACCTCCTTGGTATACTACCTGGCTAGATTTAGACATTTTAAAATCCCGAATGATTGTTCAGGTCTTCAGAGATGTTAACTCCTAAACTTCCAACAAAAAAAACTACAAGGCAGTATTTGACTTTTAAAATAGTGGCAGTTTAGTATTAGAGTTCAAAGAACAGACTCAGGATCTGTACTGCCTGGGGTCAAAGCCCAGCTTCACCAGCGGTGTGATACTGGGTAAGTTATTTAACCTTTATAAAAATGGGAATAGTACTAGTATGTGGCTCTTGTGGTTGTTATAAAGATTAAATGAGATACTATGTGTAAAGTGCTTAGAACAGGCCTATGTGCAATATTGTTCAGTTGATAGCATAGCATAAGAATTTGCTTTTTAAATGACAAAGAGTTAAGTCAGAACGACAACAACAAAAATAGTTAAAGGTGAAAACGGGAAAAAAACTAGGTACACCTAAGCGATCATGTTACATTTGCGATTCTTAAACAGAACTCCTATGTGAAGTAGAATCATGAGCCTAGATAAACCAGAAGTTTAGATTCTAAAGATTTATTCCACTCCTTACACATGATAAACCAGACAGCAAATTACCCATTTTTAACTGGAAGAAATTTGATTCTGGGAATCAAAACTTTGGGTTCAAATAGTGAGATCTAGAAAATCATTCTCAACTGGTAGTTCCATGAAAGCAGCGACTGTGCCAGTCTTGCTCACCATTAAGTGCCCAGCGCGTCGCACCACTGCCATATGGTAGGCATTTAGTATGTGTGGAGCGCCCTGAGTTCATAGAACTTTAGCGTTAGAAGGGGCTGCCTGCTTATGACTTTAAATAAAGAACCCAAAGATCGATGACTTAAAATGAGTTATGTGGTTAGTTTTTAACAGAAGCATGATCCAAGAATGTTAACTTTAGGGCCTGGGCACTCAAATAAGTCATGCCTCCTGTAGTGTTCTAAAAAATTTATTGTTTTTTTAAGAAACACTAGTCTCTTCGGCTTTCCATAGAGTAAAAGGTGGAAGGAATTGTTCTGCAATCAAACAATTTTGGGAAACGCTGAGTTTAAACAAATTAAACTGTGGGCCTCCAAAAAAGGACCTATAAGTACCATATGCAACATTCTGAAGAGGGTTTGACCATAAAACACCTTTCAAAGGAAGCATCTTTTAGAACTGATGGTCTATGAAATACATAGAAGACCGACCAGTAAGTTTCAACAAATACTTATGGAGCACCCACTACATTCAATTATTATGATAGGAACCATACAAAAAGTTAAGGTGAACCCTGGCTGGTAGCACAGTGGATAAGGCCCCGGCCTGTGAACCCAAAGATCGCAGGTTCGATTCCCCAGCCAGGGCACATAACCAGGTTGCAAACCAGGTCTCCAGTCAGGTCTGTGGCTGGAGGCAGGTGAAACGCAACCATACACTGATGTCTCTCTCCCTCTCTGCCTCTCTCCCTTCCCCTCTTTCTAAAAATAATTAAATAAAATCTTTACAAAAAAAAAAAAAAGTTAAGGTGAGTTAGATACCAAAGTTTTCCTGAGAGAGGGTAAGAACAGTGGTGAGGGTTAAGGAAAGACACATATAGTAATTCCAGTTTGTGTCTGAACTTAGTAAGTGTCCCGAGAAAGGCTCAAATCAAATACTACCGGGATTCAAAGGTCAGAGTTCTGCAGAGGAAATAATTTTTGAGATGAATCTTGAAGGCTGGATTGCTTGAATAGCTCTTGTTTAGACATTTGTTGGCCAATGCTTCTGAGCTGCACTGTCCTGTAGGAAGCCCTATAAATGCTACCTGCCGCTGTTTGCTTTCTGAGGTAGAAAACATCCATCCCACATCTTGAAGAATCTGCAGCCTCTGGAAAACCTGTATTCTGATATCTAGCTCAATACCCTCCCTTTGACTTCTTCGTGATATGTCCGTCATTATTTCCTCTCTACACTTTGGTCAGCAGGTCTAGGTCAAAACTGTTTGTCAGAACACAAAAGTAATGGCAGAAAGGGAGGCCAGAACAGAACACATGTCAGGACACATTCGGCTCAAGGTGTGTAGTAAAGAGCTGAGCTCACTGGCTGGAAGCAGCCGCGATACTGTCCTTGGCTGAGAACAGAGTAGCTTCTTTGCCTTTGATCTCATTGGCTGAGAGGGAGGGGGCTCTGGTGGGAGGGTTAGGAATAGTATACTTGTTGACTTGGATGTTAACTTGAACACAACTTGCTAAGCTGCTTTTCTTTCTTTTCCTGTCTTTTCTTTCTTTCTTTCTTTCTTTCTTTCTTTTTTTTTTTCCTGTATGAGGGTTAAACTTCATTATCAAAGAACTTAAAAAATGCTTACCCGAAGGTCTCCTTATGCCAATTTCTAAAACAAAACAACAAAACAATAAACAAACATGCAAAGGACCCCCAAAGCTGAGATCCATTTAGCCTCTGGCCAAAGCATCTACATTAGACCCTTTTCTTCTAGCCTCTTTCTCCAGAACAAATGTCTCCATTATAGTGCAGTGGCTTGATTTACAATATAACAAAGCTAACAGTTGAAAGTCCTAAAATTCATCCTCCGAGAAACCTGCAAAGCAGCTGCAGAAAAGATGAATGTTACTCACGGGATCAAAAGCCTAGGGGATTGTGTGGAAAAGTTCAGCGTGTGCGGTGTGCGGTGCGCGTGCAAAGCCTATTCTGAGTAGAAGGCCATTAGCGGATAGTGTCCTTCTGTTCCATTATCGGCTGGAAGCACTTGGGAGAACGGGGCTCCGCAAGGCTGCCCGCTCTTGTGCAGAAAATGCCGCCGCAAAGGGCAGGCTCTCAGGGTCCACCTTCCAGGATCCTAGGCTTACAGTCCAGAATCGAGCTTCAAGGGAGTGAGAGGAAAGGCAGAGTGATGTTAAGGGCAGGTGCCGGGGGTGCTTTGCTTTTGTCTCTCTCCCCAGCTTTTCTTAGAAAGGTGTAGTTAAATATGTTTTCTTCCCTCTGGAAAACAGATTTCCCCCTCTCCCACCTCTTCCTGGGGAATAACACATTTCATACGGAGGCCTGGAAACCCGAAGAGAAATATGCAATGCTTCAGACACCTCAGGTGGGACTGGCTGTGGCGGATCCTGGTTTGGGTCAGGCCGTTTAAGCTTCTTGGGAACAAGCATTTATCTGCAGTGGGGTCATTTTATAGGTCTATTAAATCTACATTTTCTCTCGGGCTCCGTCCCCCAGCTCCCCTCAATCCCTCTCCAGCCACACACTCTGAAAACACCCTTAAGCTCCAGAAATAAATCTCCACAAACCGCCAAGTGTTCAATCAGGCTTTTACTATATCTCCCTGCAATTAGAATAAATTTACTGCTCAGAGAGATGGGGGAAAATATGCAAGGTACTCCTTGGATAAATATACGGCAGTGAGAAAAGTAGAGGCTCTGTAAAAATTATCTCGGTGAATTCAACAAGAATCAAGGTCACTGACGCTGCTACATACCAGGGAACGTTAATTAATGGGCCTGCAGCTGGTGGTACCACTTGGCTGTCCTGCTCCAGCTGCTTGCTCCATATTTCTCTCATTCGTAGGACCATTCTTGGATCAAATCCCATCTTTTTTTTTTTCCCCCTCCAAGTACAAAAAGTACCTAAGTCTATCCTGGAAGGATGCCAATTTTTTCAGAGAATTAAGTAAAGTGTTGTTTCGTGGCTATTTTTATCTCCTTTTAAAAGAAAGGACGCTCCATCACCTCTTGAGCTGGATTATTTATAATCAGCATTCGCGCTGTGGTCTGAGGTCCCTGCTCTGGCACTGTCCACAGGGAGGTGTCCTGAAGGTGGAGAGCAGGGAGGGACACTGTAACTCCTCCACAAACTGAAGTGGAAGACACCTGAAAACATGCACCTTTTACCCTTCGATACACAGCTTGCATTTTAGGCCAGGTTGAAGGCAAGGTAAAAATGCAACTGGAATGCATCTAACCTTTCCGAGCTGAAGAGGGAGGGGGAAGGAAGCAGGAGAAAAAGGAGAAAAGACAGAGGAGACAGAAAGTATTTCCAGGGTCAAGGTGGTTTATATACCACTTAAGTCTGCTGGGAAACTTTAAATGAGACCAAGCATGTAAACCACTTAGCATACTTAGCTGGGACACAGGCACCTATCGTTAATTATAATAAAATTCCAGAGGCACCACAGTGTTCTGGATAAATGTGACTTCAGAGTCAGACAGATCTAGGTTTGAGTACCTGTTCCACCTCAAAGTAGTTGTGCATCACTTAGCTGCTTCATTAGCCCTTTTGACCTCAGCTTGCTCATCTATAAAATGGGGCTAACAATAGTAAATGCCTCAAAACTACTGGGTGGATTTAATGAGACTCTGCATATAGGACACTTGGCCTGGTGCTTGGCTCCTGGTTAATCTCAATAATAGTCATTGTTGTCAATGGGCCTCTTATAACTTCTCAGCAATGAAAGGATCTGGAAACGTGTTTCAGGAAAAGAGGTCGCTTCTCTGGGCAGGTGAAGACAGCTCAAGAAGAGTTGTTCTCTGAAGCAGTGAAAATGGTCTTGTTTGCCTCTGTTGCAAACCAGCCTTGTTTTTCTTCTCATTTGGATACTTCGTTTTCTTCAGTGTTACATAGTGGAGGGACTGGGCGTTCTTCCACGCAATGACTGACTGTGATTCTCGCCCAGAAATAACAGGGAAATGCCTGACTCTGCTTCTTTAAGGAATTCCCCAGGTAGTTATTGGCCATAACTCCGGGCTCAGTGCCCTGGGGAGAGCTGCTCCCCACTCCACCCCTAAGACAGGCAGGTCCTTATCCACTGGGCCAACTCCTTTATGAGGCAGACCCAGCTTTACTGAATCCTTTTTTAAGGAAGGAAGAATGTCCTAAAAATTTGGAAAATGTTTTCCATTACTACTTCTAAACTGTAAAATGATCTTTGGGCCTTTTAACAGACTTGGGAAGTTTTCTGAAATGAAGGAATATGGATTTAATGGAAGCCTTGGGGGATTAGATTTTTCCTCCTCTTTAAAGCATTTGAAACAACTTTAATCTGCTTTTAGAGTGCTAGCCAATTGGGCATGGCATTCTGGTAGTGTATTGTTGCCTTCTTCATGGAACTGATACTTTTGTGCCCCTTAAAAACCCCATTTGGAGAAATACTTAGGGTATGGAGGGGGGGGGGAGCTTGAATTTAAAGAACGAGACTATTCAAGGTAAAGGAATGACTTCAGAGGTGCTTGAAAGAATTAAAATTTGTGTTTGGGGCATAAGAAAAACAAACAAAAGCCATTATATACAACTTCAGTTCTATGACTATTCACATCTAATTTTCTGGTTGTCGGTCCTACCATATGTATAGTGTTTATGATATGCGGAAAATTATATATTTTCATGTAATAGCACTATTCTGGGAAGCAGGTAAAATAAAATCCTTATTTTACCAACAAGGACATGGGCTCAGAGAATGAAAAAAAAAAAAAAAAATGTGCTTAAAGAAAACGTAACATGGCAAGAAATTGAATTTGGCAGTCCAGGTATTGAACCCAATACTTCTTCCTTGACACTCTTATTACCTTAAATCTGCTCTGTGACCTAGGCAGCCCCAGTCAAATTTTGGTGCCTCAGTTTCCAGATTTGCAGGATGAGAATCATATCTCTCTGGCTTCCTTTCAGGGGCTGGTGGGTAGATTTTCCAGGGCCAAGTCTCTCTCTGTCATGTGGCTAGGAGTTGCAGGAACCATGTGTGGTGAGCCTGAATGAAATGCTGCTAACACCCTGTCCACCAGAGCTCTGCATGCAAGCGATGCACGCACAGAGCTCTGCAGGGGATGCATGCCCAAGCTTAAAAAACAAGGGCAAGTGCAGAATGGTTACAAAGCTGGCAGGTGGCCTGGAAGCTTACAAGTAGCTGTGAGCAGCTCTTTATTCCAGGGGCTAGTGAACCTGAAGAAGTAGCAGATAGGGGAGGAGGGGCCCACACTTCTCTGGGTGTAATTCCCTGAAGCTATAAAGGAGGAGATAAGTGAGTCATCAAAGTGAGTGAAAACCCACAGCTATGCAATTCGAGAAGAATGTATAGTGTTGAAACATTATATTTCTCCTTTTATGTATTGCAAAAGTGTATCTTTTCATTGTCAAAATAATGAATAGAGAAGTGTAGAATTAGAAAGTGACATTTTCTCCTTTATCTGCTCCTCCCCCAACTCCCCACTGCTAACATCTGCGTGTCTCCTTAAACTTTCTTTTCCAACACGATGTGTGCAGTCAGAGACATGTCATACATATGTACACATTCACATATCTATTTTTAAATGGGGTCGCCTGGTAACATAATATTGTTCATGTGTCACAGGTACTTGCTCACATAGACCTCTCATTTCCCCCTCAGCTTTATTGGTGCATATACTTGACAAATAAAAATTGAATATACTTAAGGTGCTCAGTATGGTGTTTTCACATACACATATATTTCATGAAATGTTACCCCAGTCAAGCTAATTAGCATATCCATTATCTTGCATGGTTACCCTTTTGTGTGTGTGTGTGTGGTAAAAACACTTAAGATCTACTCTTCGCAAATTTTAAGAATAGACTACACCAGAACCTATTCCTCCGGCATAAATAAGGCTTTGTTTCTTTTGACCCGCATCTTCCTGTTTCCTCTGGCCCCCAGCCTTGGCAACTGTCATTCTAATCTCTACTTTTTCTTTTTCTTTTTTTCAATATTTTATTTATTATTTCCAGAGAGAGAGGAAGGGAGAGCAGCAGAGAGGGAGAGAAACATCAATGTATGGTTGCCTTTCACCTGCCTCCAGCTACAGACCTGGCTGGAGACCTGGCTTGCAACCTGGTTATGTGCCCTTGCTAAGGAATCCAACCAGCGACCTTCGTGTTTGTAGGCCTGCACCTTATCCATCATGCTGCCAGCCAGGGCTAACCCCTACTTTTTTGAGTTCAACTTTTTTAGAGACCTCTCACTCTTTAAATCTCAGAGAGGGCCCCACTGTCTGGATATACCATTTTTCTTTAACCAACTACCAACAGATACAGATATAGATTACCTCTGGTGGTTTTTTTCCTCGACTATTCAGTGGATAATAATATTGGTTTATTACTATAAAAACAAACAATCTAGAGATAAATCAGGTAGAACAAATTTGGAAAAGATGGTACATAATAAAGCCCTTCCAATGAGCTCAGTACGAGGAGCCAGAGATGAGGAAAACCCTTGTCAGTTTACTTCTTCCTATCAGATTGGTTTAGCTCCTCTTATCAGGTGCATAGTTGGCACCAAAGAAAGAGCCCAGAGGGGGAGAAAAACAAAGAAAGAGAAAAAGCAAGCATAGCAGGGTGTTTTGAGCTTGGGTAAATTGAAGTGAGGATCATTAGCAAGTGTATAAAAACCCCAGAGAGAAACCATACCAAGTATAAAGAGGATTATAGGTAAAGCTCAGATGGATGGCACGGTGAGGAGGATGATAGTGAGGGTGAGAAAATGTTGAACATGCAGTTTCAGTCAGTCCACAAGCACAGAGAGGGTGTCCTATGCCTCTGTAGCCCTGATTTCTGGCCTAATTCCTGACAAGTAAAACGAGTGAAAACGTACTTGAGAAAGAACAAACAATACTCAAGAGGACCCAGCCTTTTCCACCTGAGTCAGCAGAACTGACTTGAATGTAGGTGAACCATGATTTGCGTCCTTACGGAATGACTTAAACTTTAAAAACATTTAGCTTACGCTGAAAGGCAGTAAGTTTAAAAATACTGCCACAAGGAGCTTCTGTTATTTAACTTATTAAGCATGTTTCTCTGCCTACTTTTTTGTGTGTTTTAATCCCTTGCCTGCCCACCCCCCCCCCACCCCATGCAATAATTTAAACTGTAACTGGTCATTGAATTTTTAAAATTGTGTTTAAATCTTTGGCTTCATTGTTCCTGAACCGGCCACTAAGTTGTTCCGTCTACTTGTCAGTTGTGTCAATAGGCTGGTTTCTGCCTCTTGGCCTCAGCATTCATGTTCCTAAATGAAGTAAAAAAAGGACCAAGTGACCCATGTCATGACTTCAGTATTGTTAATAGAGACAAAGTCCTCTGTGCGATGTCTTTTTGACTGGGTGACTACATTCCCTCCAACCAGAGAACTAGACTTGTATGTGCATGTTCCTTAAGCTATTTTTATGAGAAAGGGATAAGCAACATATAAACAAACTGATATGAAGGATTGCCTTTGAGAGAGAGAGGGTAGGGGGAGGGAGCGAGAGAGAGAGAGAGGCAGCTTGGTCACCCTCACCTTCTACATCAGGGTCAGCAAATTCCAAAAAATACCCCCAAGGGAAGTTTGCCAACCCCTGTCCTCCATCAGTTGGATTCTTCAGCGTGCTAATCCATACTCATTATGATGACCTTGATGCTCTAAGGGTCAATCTAAAGATTGAACTAAATTTGGTAGAATTACTGTTATTATGTTTCTGTGCTCCATATACTCATTCATTCAAAGGACAGGAGCAGGAACACTCAGAAAGACCATTCTCTAGTCATTCTGAATCAGCAGGACTGTTGTGTGCAGTCATTACGAATAATGTTTCCCAGTCTGTAGCTTGTCTTTTCATCTTCTTTTAAGAGCAAAACATTTTTTTTTGTTTATTTGTTTTTAGTTTAGCACCATTTACTTATTAAGTGATCTCAGCTATTATTGTAACTGTTGCATGTCAGCTTGTTCTTAAATAGAAAATGCTCTTCCAATTCCTCTTGTCCAGGACAGAAGGATCTTCCAGGTAGCACACCAATAAAGCAAGAGCCTCCGGTGATGCCAGCTTCAATGATGACAGGAAGGGGGTCATGGCCCGTTCAACCCCAGCTTCCAGAGGTTTTGTAAAAGGAGCCTTGGAGGGCCCAGGCTGCCTGACATTTTGGTGCTGTCAGGGTGGGATTGCGGTGCGTATTTCCTAACGGTGTAGGAGGTAGGTTAAGCATGCCCCGAAGCATATCCTGGATTCGGGCTGTGGTCACTGGCAGTCTTTTTCCACATTGAAGTAACGTCCTCCTGAAACCGGGCAGAGAGCCTGACAGATCTCCTCCCCTCCAAGGCCGGGATGAGATTCCCCCAGCAGCCAGATGCCAAGCTCTTCCGTAGCTGGCCACCATTTTTATTTGTGTCACCCTCCCACATGGGTTTAGTTCCTTCTTTGAAGAAATGAGAGTCACTGTGGCCTGTCGGGTCCCTGGGGTGTACCATATGGCTGTGAAACCTCCAGAATTGCTTCACGAAGGCCAAGGTGCCGATCTGTTTGATGTTCTGCTCACAGCTCTGCGAGCTGGTGGATCGGCTGGGGGTTTTCCTGGAGTACCAGAACCTGCAGTTGTTCTGCAGGGGGTGCTCCGCTGGTCCAGGGACAACAGCCTTCCTCTTGCTGCTGCTGTGATCTTTGTCTCATTCTGTATTTCCTTCTCACTATCTTTCTGTGCGCTGTTTTCTCCCTTCTGATTGTGGTCCTCACTGTCATCATCTTTATTTTTTAAAGATTTTATTTATTATTTTTAGAGAGAAGGGCAGGGAGGGAGGAAGAAAGGGAGAGAAAGATCAATGTATGGTTGCCTTTACCTGCCCCCAGCCATGGACCTGGCTGGAGACCTGGCTTGCAACCTGGTTATGTGCCCTGGCTGGGAATCGAATCAGCGACCTTTTGGTTTGCAGGCTGACACCAATCCACTGAGCCACCAGCCAGGGCACTGTCATCATCTTTCAATGCATGGAACTTGTTGTTCATCCTCTCACCACTGCCTCCATTTTCTGTTTTGTTTTGCTTTTTAACTTTTAATGAAGTCTAATGAACAGATTTTGTTTTCTCTTATGGATATTGTGCTTTTGATGTAGCAATTAAGAACTTTTCATCAAGCCCTAGATCCTGCAGATTTTCTCCTAAAAGTTTTTTAAATTATAAATTACTTTTTGAAAGGGCATTTTTCCCCTAAATATAAAAGAAAGACATGCTTATTGTAGACCATTTGTTCTACGAAGAAACATTCAATGGGGAAAGTTAAAATCAACCTCCAGAAATGTTTGGCCTTAGGTACCAGGACATGCAACTTTAATAAAAATGTCACCTCTTTTTTAATGGGGAAATAGAACACTGCAACAGTAAGCTACAATACTGAGTACCAGCCTGGGCGCTGAAGGAAAGCTGCCTCTCTTCGTGCCGGGATCAGCTGGAGGAGTTGCCATCTAGAAAAGACTAGGAATTATTGACCCAAACAGTGAAACGCATGCTTGTGAGCTGCAGCTGTTAGTCACAGGCTGTAATTGCCCCACCAGATAAAAGAACCTATTTAGGAGAGCAGGTTGCTATAGATGAAAAGAAATAAAGAATCTTTTTGGAAATCACAAGATGGTAACTAAGGGGAAGGTTTGAGGGTGGAATGGATCTTGGTGTATTTTCTGGCTCGGAGACAGACAGACTGATCTGGCATGAAGATGGTCCAGCTCTTCTTGGCTGCTATTCTGTTTTGTTGCAAAGTAACGGGTTGGGCTCCCTTTTTCAAGGCCTGGCATGTGGGGGCTTCTGATGGAAGGAACCCTTCCAGCCTACCCATTCCCAAGTCCTGGGCACCTGGAACCCTGCCAGCTTCACCCAACAGATGTGAACTAGTCTTAAAACATTAGCTATTTCTGAAGAATGCCTCCCTAACCCTTACCACAAACCTTCTGAGAAGCTGATACTTTTTGAAGGGCTATTTTAAGTGAAAGAGTGAAATTTGCTATTTAGATTTTTTAGTGAAGTTAAGAAACAATGCTAAATTTGATTTGGTTGGTCCAGATTTTCATACATTGTTTGCACCCAGTGGAACATCGCTTGAAATATTTGATTCTATTACAAAGAAAATCTTATACATATTTTTTAAACTACCAAGATCACTGTTGTTTGTTAAATAGTGAGGAATCAAGTAAAACCCATGGATGGTGACAGGTACATAAACAATTCATAAAAATTTAATTTTAAAAAGTTTAATATGTTGAAAATTACAATCTAAATGTCCATCAAAAGAGAATTGGTTATCTTAAATTATGATACATCCATACGAAAGTTTAACATTTATTGCCCTTCATTGAGTTTAAAATGCTGGTTATAAATGAACAAGTAGAGTTCTGTTTTTATTTTTTAAAAGGCATTGATTGGGAAGGAAATATACTAAGGGATTATCAGCAGTAATCTCTGGGTGGTTAAGTTATGACAAATTTACTTTTTTTCCTGACTTTTCCAACTCTCATTGCAGTGAGCTTGTATTTCAATAACAATCAGAAAGACAGATGAAAACTAAATCCCAGAAATGGTCATAAGGTGGCATGCTAAACAGAATTGTATATGAAGTTTACAATTTTACTTACTAGTTTTATAAGATATAAACACCTTACAGGTGAAAAGTCAGAATCCTCTCCCTGTGAATCCCCAGAACGCCTCTCTCAAGCAACTACCATCCACAAAAATACGTATGGAAAGCAGAAGTGAACAGTGAGGGCACATCTGAAACACAGAAGCCAACGTGAAGAGGCCTGAGGCAGCCTTGGAGACAGAGCTGAGTGAAATACCCTCAGCCCTCTCTCAGAGCATCACCTCTTGATCCCATTGCCCTTCAAATACGGGAAATCACCCTCCTTATACTCTAAGCACATGGGATTCCAATAGCCATTAACAGCCAGCCAGACATGCAATTCACATGGGCTCTAAACCCAAATGAGTAAAGTCGAGTTGGAATTTCATAGAACCTTTGGGCAGCGAGTCACAGACGCAGCAGACACTGCTCCTGGGTATGTGGAAGGTTCTTCCCTTTCTCCCACTACACACCTGTCCCACATCTGCGCATGTAACAAATAGTTGACCGGGTCCCGTCCCCAGAGCTGTAGCTGCAATGTCACTTCCTCAGAGAGGAGAGAAGCTGACTTGGCTACAACTGTACGGCCCCTCCCTTACTCTCCGTCAGCATCCTTGATCATATCCTTGGAAACACTTGCTACCATTTGTAATGTTTTATTTTATGTATTTATGCCTGACCCCTGCTTTCCCCCTCTTTCTGAAGATTGTAAACGTCACAAAGGCAGGGAGAGTGTATGTGTGTGTGTGTGTGGGTGGGTGTGGGGTGTTTAAAAGCTGGCTTTGTTTACCCAGTTTTAGTTCCTAATAGGCATTTAATAAATAGAGCATTAACGAACTGGAAATGTTTACAACTTCATTTTTGAGATGAAACTCTAATTTTAGTAACATTTTAGACAATGGCCCTTCAATGGTAAGTTCCATTCGTTCAGTCAGTCAACACACCTTTACGAAGAGCTACGGTTTGCCGGCTGCTGAGCTAGGTGCTGTGGATAGAGGCGCCTAGCAAGGAAGACAAATGAAAACAGGCAAGTATTTCTAGGGAGACACAAGCTATGAGATGGGCAGTACAGGGTTTTAGGGGAACGTCAGATGAGCTGGCCCTGAGCTTCCTGAGAACTGCAGCTGATTTTTCTCTACCCAAGTCACCCTGTGATTTCCATTCGAGCCCAACACTTCATACTCAAAATGTGGATTTGAGGTAGTTGCACATCTCTTAAGTTTTTGCAGAATAGAATAGATTATAATCAGCTTTTAAAACAGCACAGAGGAAGAGAGTGACACCATAACAAATAAGAAACCAGAGGGGCAGTTTCAAAAGCTACCTCTGCAAAGTAGAGTTTTGTAGAGCGCATAGTATTCTCTCTTCTCGTCCCTCGTTCCTTCCCTCTGACTGACCCTCCTTGCCCTCCCTCCTTCCCGCTTGCTGTCTCTCTCACACACAGCTCAGACACAAGACATGGGGAAGCAAATGTTTTCTGATTCGATGACGTCAGCGGATTAGTGCCCCTTTGAAAGCGATATTGTTACAGCCATAACGTGTTTATGTGTAACCCAGGCATCTTTATGTGTAATGCAGGCGTGTCTGTGTGGGGAACATTCACATCCTGGCCTTGTCATTTAGAGAGGTAGGAAGTTCAACCTAGAACTATAGATCCCCAAAGCTCTGGGGAATCTTGCTACTGAAGAAGGGAACTAGGGAGAAGAGGGGGGATTTCTTCAAGGCTTTGTTCTCTCCTTTTTTCTAACCCTCTTGGGCTTAACTCCTACTCTCTGAGAAATGATCCTTCTCCATCCAACACAACCGGATGGTTGTTGGGCAGAGGTAACCTTCCTGAGGGGAGCAGTAATCCTAAACAGGGCCAGGCGATGAGGAGATACTGTCAACTACAGAGATGCCATGGTGGGAGTTCCATTTTGTAATAACCTGATGGCAAAACATGTATTTCAGGCCCGACACACCATCCCCAAAGATACAAATTAGAGGAAATGTTTTCTCAAGAATTTCCTTTATACATCAAAATGTATCCTAAAAATGAACTTTTTAGTTATTTTAAAAGATTGTATTTATTTTATTTTGAGAGAGGGGGGAAGAGTGGCAGAAGGAGAGGGAGAGAAACACTGATGCAAGAGAGAAACACAGATTAGCTGCCTCTTATACTTGTCCCAACCTGGGACCGAACCTGCAGCCCAGGCTTGTGTCCTGACTGGGAATTGAACTGGTGACTTTTTGCTTTGCAGGACTACGCCCAACCAACTGAGCTACACCAATCAGAACTAACTTTTTATTTTAATATTTAAAACTGTTATTTGTAAATCATTAGGGTAACCCAAGCTTACTGTAACAAAATCAAATACAAAGCTATGTAAGTAAAAACTTAAACTCTAATCCTATTCCCCAAAACAGCAAGGTCCAATAAAAATATACTGTTAGCCAAGAGGCACCGAACTTTTCTAGATACTGCATTCAGAAAGAAAAGAGAAAGGAACAGGTTAAACTAATTTTAGTTGTATACTTTACTTAGCCTAATAAATCCAAAATAGCATTACTTCAACATGTAAGTGACAATATCAAATTACTCATGAGATATAAAATTAGAGATTTTCAAAAATTATTTTTCATACTAAGTCTTTTAAATCTGGTGTGTATTTTAATTTACCCTTACAGCATATCTCAATTTGGTTGCTAAGTTTTCTTTCTTTCTTTCTTTCTTTCTTTTTTAATATTTTATGAATTACATTTAGAGAGAGGGAACAGGAAGGAGGCAGAGGGGGAGAAAGACATCAATGTACGGTTGCCTTCCACCTGCCTCCAGCTACGGACCTGGCTGGAGACCTGGCTTGCAACCTGGTTATGTGCCCTGGCTGGGAATTGAACCAGCGACCTTTGGGTTCTCAGGCTGGCACCTTAACCACTGGGCCACCAGCCAGGGCTGGTTGCTAAATTTTCATTGAAAATACTTGATCTATAGTTAGACTTCCAAAAACATACAGTTGAAAAAGTAGATTCATATATCCAAGTTGCTGCAAATATACTTAAAAGTTTGCCAATGGTTGAACAAAGTACCAGTTTTTAGATTAAATATAAAATAGTTAAAATGAAAAGACTTTAAAATCTGGTCCCTCAGTTGCACCTGCCACATTTCAAGTACTCCGTAGCCACATGGGGCTGGTGGAGGCACTGTTAAAAGTTTCATGTGGTGTGAAACTTCCTTGATCTTTCACTATGTATATACTTATAAATACATAACTTAACAAATATATATTATACATATCTGAATTTCATTTGTGAAAAATATAATTATGCTGTATATTTTACTCAGCAATCTAATTTTTTTTCACTTAAAATTATGTTTTGGTTATTTTTACTTTTTAGTACATATAGAACTACATTCTTTATAACTGTGTGCAGTCAATTTATTTGACCACATCCTTACTAACGAACATTGTTTTTGATGTTTTGTAATGGCAAAAATCCATGTTTGCATACTTATGCTAGTATTTCCATGGGCTACATCCCAGGAATTGACACATCTGAGTCCAAGGATACACCTATTAAGACAATCTGACAGCTAATGCCCAGTTACTATCCCAAAATGGTTGTGCCAAATTTCATCATACATTCTTCATTAACTAGCATTCCTCTCCAGGATTAACAGATGCTCCAAACACCAGAATATTAAAACACCAGAAAGTGAAGATTAAAGATCAATCATTCTAGCCTCTTCATTGATCCAACCTAGGCGGTGGGAAGGGGCCACACAGCATGTCTGTGGCCTAGCTGAGCAGCACTCTGATTCTCGCCCTGGTCCCAACGTGCCAGCTGAAGCCTGGCAGAGGCCCACCAGGCAGTCTTCCCACACACCCTCCGGAAGGTCACCCTTCCTCCCGCTCAGCCGGCAGCCCTGGCTCCCTGCTCCCCACGATGTATCTTTATCAGTGTGCCTTTCAATGTAGAGCATCGCATCTCGCCTCAGTAAACAAGGAGCAGAAGCCAAGGGAGATGGTCCTTGACATTTGTATCGAAAATTGAATTCAATCTGCTCAAATGCTTGCTATAATTTCAAAGTGTGCCTTTCCTGCCTCCCTTCTGCTGAGCACAGCCAAGTCCCAGACCCGGGCAGAAATGGGGGAGGGGAGAGGAGAGAAGGTGTTTTGTTTGGTACAGAAATAACCTCCACTGCTCAAAAATTCTTGGTGAAAACATTCCACCTTGAATAAGTCACTCCTGGAGGATGAAAACCGAAGGGCAGGGCAGGAAGGTGCTTTGGGGAGAAGTGGCTCCCTTTTCTCCAGGCATCTGAAGCTGGTGGAGCTGGTGGGATACCGGACGCATCTCACTAGCCAGCAAGAAGGGCTTCTCTAAGTACTGTACCCCACCTTTATAGCTCCCTTCTTTACTGGGCCCATGGACACGGGCTCGTGGGATCCTCGGCAGTCCACTCCACACTCCAATGCTCACTCTCTCTGTCTCCATCTTCAGAATGTTTCCTTCTTCCCCATCATTCAGTCCCTAGTCCTATCACGTACCCTGCACCCTCCCCCTGGTGTGGTCTGATCCTGTATTTCTGCTGGTGGCACACACCCCTGCAGCCCACATCATTACAGGCATCAAAAACACAAGCCCGTTTGCCTATGTTTCACTTTTATTGATTTACAAAACGTTATTCATTTATTCTTCAAGAGAGGGGAAGGGAGGGAGAAAAAAAGGGAGAAAAACATTGATGTGTGAGAGAAACATCAATCAGTTTGCCCCTGGCTGCAACCTAGGCATGTGCCCTGGCTGGGAATTGAACTGTCAACTTTTCACTTGGGGAGTGATGCCCAACCGAGTTGCACTAGTCACGGCCACTTGTATGTATATATGTGTGTATGCATGTATGTATGTATTTATACCAGTTGAGACATTTTAATTCTTTTTTTTTTTTTTTTTTTGGTCTCTTGCCTTAACATCCCCTCTTTCTACCCAATTATGATATTCACATACTGGCACCAAAAAGCCAAAATTCAGGTAGCAGTCTCCTTTATTTGAACTACTTGTTGCCATATAGTTCAGACTCCTAGACCCAGTGCCTCCTTTTGCTCCTGGTTTTTACTTTTCTGGTGTGTCTTGAAAATGAGAACAAAGGAAGAGGTGCCGCAGTAGGAGAGGATGGGAAGCTGGGAGAGTAGGAAAGCGAAATAAGGGTGTATTCCAGGCTGTGTTTGCTTGTCACTGGAAGGCTCTGACTGTCATCCCTGGCACAGCCTCGCCCCCCATGCGCAATTCATCACCAGGCCTTGTTGACTTAACCTCTGCAGTATCATCTCTCTAGCCCACTCCTTTCTGTCCATTGCCACCATCTTTGCCCTAATTCAACCTTCCCCTAGTTAGCTCCTGTCACCTTGCACCCACTCTTGCCTGTCCAGTGTGTGCCCCACACTGCAAGCAGAATAACCACAGAGGACGTTTAAGCCCCCAGCTAAATCCTATAGGGAATAATAATAACCATCATCATCACTGCTGATTTAATTTTTTGAGCACTTCCTATGTGCCAGGCACTATTTTTTAATGCTTTACTATCCCAGTCACTTAATCTTCACATCCCTAGAGGGTGGATGTTACTATCATTACTCTTGTTTCAGACGTGAAGGAACTGAAGCACAGGAAATATGTAATTCTCCCAAGAATATACAGCTGTTAAATAGTTGAACCAGTTTAAGAACACAAGTCTAAAAGGATTATTAAATACATCCAAGTAATTAATATGTATGTATGGCAGTGGCACCGTGTAAATTGTTGCACAGACCCCAGAGGGTGGCAAGTGAGTCGCATCTCACTGAGGAACTGCGAGGAGCTGGAGCTCCCTGAGCTGCTGGGTTGAGACGGACCATGAGGCTGAATGGGAGCTCGGCGGGAAATGGAGAGATTGAAGATGTCGGCCTTGGGCCAGGCCCGGGATGGAGAGGAGTGTGTATTTGCTTCTTGTTGCTGGTGTAACACATTACCACAAATTTAGTGGTTTAAAGTAACACAAATTTATTATTTTCTAATAATGGAGATCAGAAGTCCAAATGGGTCTCATAGAGCTACAATGCAGGTGCTGGCCAGGCTGCATTTCCTTCAGGAGGCTCTAGTGAAGAATCCTTTCCTTCCCGTTCCCAGCTCCCAGGGTCTGCCGATGTTTCCTTGGCTTGTGGCCCCAGTCAGGAATTGCATCACTCTTACTCTGCTCTGTCCTTACATCTCCTTCTCTGGCTCTGACCCTCCTGCCTCCGTCTTTCACTGTTAAAAAAAAATGCTGTGATTACATTGAGCTCACCAGGATGTCCCAGGATGATCTCCCCATCAGAAGATCCTTAACCTATATTTTCAGGTAAGGTAACATACTCCCACATTCCAGGGGTTAGGATGTGGACTTTTCTGTGAAGCCATTGTTCTGCCTATCACAGGGAATGGTGTCACTGTGCAGTGGGAGCGCTCCCTTGGCACCAAACTCCAGTCCTGTGAGCATGGGGATTTCCGTCTTCTATGCTTTTGTATCTTTAATGTGTGCCACAAAATAAATATGCAAATATATGATGAATGACTAAATGAAAGAACTAGTTTAAACATGCACAGAATAATAGGGTACCTATCTTAGGAATAAGAGAATTGGGGGAATACTTTTTTAATTGTAGTGGGGTCCCACAGGGTGGGCAATGCCCAAATGACTGGTGGTAACTGAGGTTACTATTAAGCAAATCAAAGTGCTGAATGAATTTTTGGATCTGCTAGTTTTTTCTTTTTTAAGATTTTATTTATTATTTTTAGAGAAAGGGGAAGGGAGAGAGGCAGAGAGGGAGAGAGAGATCAATGTATGGTTGCCTTTCACCTGCCTCCAACTATGGACCTGGCTGGAGACCTGTCTTGCAACCTGGTTATGTGCCCTGGCTGGGAATCGAACCAATGACCTTTAGGTTTGCAGGTCTGCTCCTGTGCCACCAGCCAGGTGGATCTGCTAGTTGTTTTAATGAGTTTAGGCTACTATAACAAATCACCATAGACCGAATGTCTTAAAAACAATAGTCCTGGAAGCTGGAAGTCCGAAATCAGGATTCCAGCATGATCTGGTTCTGGTGCGAGCCCTCTTCCAGATTGCAAACTTCCAACTTTTCACTGTATCCTCATATGGCGAAAAGGTGGGCAGTGAGCTAGTTCTCTGACCCCTTTTTATAAGGGCACTAGTTCCATCCAAGAGAGCGTTGCCCTCATGACCTAATTCCACTCCAAAGGCTCCACCTCCTACTACCATCACATGGAGGATTTTATGTATGAACTTCGGGGCACACAACCATTCACAGCACCAGTCTTTTCTTGACATCACCGTCTTATAACTGCACCAGAGGACAAAGGTCTGAAACAAACAGAAGTATGTAGAATTCATTTGCTCCTTCAGAAGATGATGGGGAGGAGGGGCACCTTGTTAGCTCAGCAACAGCCTCTGTCTTCCATGGAGAGCCTCTCTCCTTGCTCAGATGTAGAAATTGTGCCTGCAGTGATATGACTCTGAGTCCCAGAGAGTCAGGTCTTCAAGGAGCTCCCACTCTGCTCGGAATTTAGTTCAAGGTCCCACCAGCTCTACTCTGATCCAGCCTTGTCTGTTACCCCAGCACTGCGGCCAAGGGAGTCTCCAAGGCCAATTCCTTCTGCCTCAGGGCCTTTGGACATGCTATTTCTCTAGTTATGAAACACTCCTGTTACCTTATTTTGTCCAATTAATTCCTACCTGTCCTTGGGCTCAGCTTAAAATTATATCCTGAATGACATTTATTAAAAAACAAAACAAAACTGCAAATCTAAATCAGCATCCCTTCTGGACTCAGTTCACATAAAATGGCATAGGGTCAGGAACCTGGGGCCTGGACTCATACTCTTTGACACTATAGTCTAAGTCCACTGCTCATTAGCTCTATGACCTTGGGCAAGACATGCAGACCTTCATGCTTCTGTTTCTTCATTTTCAGCATGGGGCTAACTACAGCACCTACTAGAAAGAACTGTACGAAGAGTAAATGAGATCCTCTGTGTAGAAAGTTTAGAAGAGAGCCTGTACTATTAGTGTAAGCTATTATTTTCCTTTATAGCTTTACCCAAATTGTGATTACAAAATTATTTTTGTTAGTATTTGTTGAATATCTGTTTTTCGACATGCTATAAATCCTCCTCTTGCAGTGCCTAGCACACTGCTGGTCACAATGTAGACCTTCCATAGACACTTCTTGAATGGATGGATAGATGAATGTATTACCTATTCTGGGGCTCAGTCTCATGAAAAAGTGTCTTCTTGTCAAAAGATAATTTCTATTACTAAAGAATGCTGCCTGGAAAATGTAAAAAAAGATTTTATTCATTATTTTCAGAGAGAAGGGCAGGGAGGGAGGAAGAAAGGGAGAAAAGCATCAATGTATGGTTGCCTTTCACCTGCCTGACTGGAGCTATGGACCTGACTGGAGACCTGGCTTGCAACCTGGTTATGTGCCCTGACTGGGGAATTGAACCAGAGACCTTTGGGTTTGCAGGCCGGTGCCAATCCACTGAGCCACACCAGCCAGGTGTCTGGAAATTTTTTGTTGTCATATTCTGGGCTGATTAATAGTCTGCAGTTAGATGCAACATTCACAGTTTCTCTCTTTCTGCAGCCTGTTCACACTCAGGGCCCTGCGATGCTCATTGCCAGGCAGACTGATGAAACATCTCAACAGATGCTTACATTCCGTATGTTACAATTTACACATTCCTGCTGGGGTCAAGGTAGGGAATGGCATGCATGCTAATAGCTGCATTTCTCATGTGAACTTTCACATAAACCCTCTCCCCAGCTCGTTTTACTGATACATTATAATATACTTTTATAAACAGTTTTTTCAAGGTCATGAGTGAATGTTTCCTGATTTCCATTTTTAGAGGATTATAAGTCTAGAAAGGGCAACTAGAGGTTTCTTTAGCCTAATGGCTTCCACAGGCCAGACCTAGCTTAACCATCCTTGCTGATCTCCAAGAAAATAGTCGTTTTTCAATGAGTCTCACAAGCTCTCTCGGGTTCTTCCTTCCGTACTTCTCAAGGACACTATGGCTGTATGGGTCAATTGTGCATTTTTTACTGTAATTGTATTTGAAGCCCTCATGCCAGAAAATATCCGACCCAATTGCCAAGTCCAAATAGCCACCATTGAGCCACTTCCCCATGTCAGTGGAAACCTCCCACAGAGCGTTTGCTTCTTGGCAAGGAGCTGGGCCAACATCAGTCTTCCTGTGCCTTCATTTTCCTTCTGCCCTGAATTGTCAGTCAAGTTCTATCTTTACTCTATTTGTCAAAACACCATTGTTTTCTCTCCCGCCATGGCAGTTTCATTTCTATTGTTAAAAAACTGTAAGTCAGAGCAGACCTAGGTTGATGGAAGCAGATCTTACTGACTGGGCAGTCCGGACTGAAAGCCAGTCTCATCTTTGGTGTCCAACAAATGGTGGAAATCTCATGCCAACCACACTGGCTCTGTCAGGAGACTACGATCCATATACAGAATTGTTACCAACGGTTCAGTGCCACAGCCACCACTTATTGGATGGTGGTTGCTACAACAGGACCATCTCTTCTTCATCTATAACATCTTCATGTAAAATAATAAGCTCCTTAAGAATACAACAGATTTTTCTCAGAGAAACATCTGGTAAGTTTGTTTTCTAAAGAGCCTGTGGCCCCAAGTAATTGCTGAAAAGACACACTCTGTTTAGTGCTAACCTAGGCCTATCATATTCAATGTCATTTTGATGTGAGGATATTATAACAGACATTTTTAGATGCTGAGTAGAAATACTATACTAAATTTTGGGTGTGCCCACTATCATGATTTTTTTTTCTTCCCATCTCTAATGTGATTGGCCCAGAGAATGTATTTTAAAACAGAATTTCAAATTCAATACTTTCCAATTTAGAGCCCAATCTAGTTGAATTCTCAATGTCACTTAGGAAAAAGTGATTTTTCCAAAAGTGGATAAACAATTCCGTTTTCTGTCTCTATAGATTTTCATTATGAAATAGTTGTAGAGACAATTTGTTTCATAGATTGAGTCTTTTAAACAAGATTATCGGGAATTGAACTGGGTAGTTTAAGAGACTCCTGAAGAGAAGATCTTATCAACTTTCAGAGAAAAAAAGCTAATTTCATATGTGGTCTCAAGAGTTAGAATGGCTTTGTATTTCTCAAAAGCAAAGCTAGGAGCTAAAAGGCAAAGAACAATGTCTTCAAAATTCCAATGGAAAATAATTTTCAATCTATAGTGATATAGCCAGCCAAATACCAGCTAAGAAAGACTAGACTAAAGTCATCTTTAGACATACAAGCCCCTTCCAAGTGCACCTCTACCATTCTTCACCCCAATCTGGGTCCAAAGGGCCTGGCCTGTATTGCATCATTGGGTTCCCTTGCCTCCCACTTGCTGTAGGTTTTGGCCAAAAAGAAATATTGGCAGAGCCCTAGCTGGTGGCACAGTAGATAAGGCACTGGCCTGCTAACCCAAAGGTCACTGGTTCGATTCCCAGCCAGGGCACATAACCAGGTTGCAAACCAGGTCTCCAGCCTGATCTGTAGCTGGAGGCAGGTGAAAAGGCAACCATACATTGACGTCTCTTTCCCCTTCTGCCTCTCTCCCTTCCCCTCTCTCTAAAAATAATAAATAAAATCTTAAAAAAAAGAAAGAAAGAAATATTGGCAGAGCTTGAAGGGAGAAAGAGAGAGATCAGGCTATTTGTTCTCTGTCAAGTCAGCTCAGATTGACTTCCTTACTGGTCAGCATTCTGGTAAGGTGGTCTACAACTACTTCTGTCCCTCTATTGAGTTCCAGGAAGCTCCCTCTCCCTTCGCCCCCTCTCTCAGCCCCAGGTATGGCAGTAGGCTCCCTGCAGTGTCTAGGGTCAGGGGCCTTTACCATCCCTCTTAGGTTTCCCTTAACCCTGCTCACACCTTTTAAAATAGACACTTAGCCCTGGCTGGTGTGGCTTAGTGGACTGAGCACTGGCCTGTAAATCAAAAGTTGGCTTATTTGGTTCCCAGCCAGGGCACATGCCTGGGTTGTGAGCCCAGTTGAGGGCATGCAAGGGGCAACCAACTAATGTTTCTCTCCTTCTCTTTCTCCTTTCCTTCCCCTCTTTCTAAAACAAATAAAAATAAATCCTTTTACAAATAAATAAATGGGCAATTAAACATTTTTCAATGACCCCATTTGAGTGCATCACCTGTTTTCTATAGGACCCTGACCAACACAGATGCCTGGATAATCAATAGACAATGTCACTCCTAGAAGTTAGTACTGTTGTGACAAGAAGTTTAGAATCACATCAACACGAGTACACATCACTGCTCTGTGATTTTCTAACTGTGAGAAAATTTGGGTAGATGACCAGTACTCTGTGCCTCACATATAGAACATATGGTTATGTGGCTTTTCTCCCAGAATTTCTGTGAGGATCAAATAAGATAATCCAAGAAAATACTTATTGCAGTGCCAGTCATTTAACAAGCACTCAGGAAGGGGTGGTTATCATTATTTCCTATCCTTGTACCATTGCTAGCCTGCAAAGCACTGCCCCCTCTTCCAAAGGGTCTAATGACCCAAATGGCTGGGATACCACCTTCCTAAACCTCATACCCCGACCTGGGAACCCTGAAGGGGTACAAAGGAAAACTGAGGAAGCTTGGTGCCCCACTCCTGAAGCATGGCTTAGTTTGAAAGGGCTGCTCTTGCTTTTTGGGCTGTGTTCTGTTGGGCAGGGTAAGGCATCCTCTAGCAGCTGGTTCCAAGTTCCACCCGTAATCCTTAGTCCACGATCATGATGCTCTTTGCCAGAGATAAAGGGGAAGCTGGAACCAAGATGCATTTCTGAGAAAAGCTGTGATCCCAAATACCTGACTCAGGCTCTGTGGCAGTCTTCCTAAGGCACTTGGCCAGGCAGAGCTGTTTCGGCCTTTGAGCGCAGGACTCCCAGCCTGGGTCATTTAACCCCTATCTCCTGGCAACGCATGAGAAGCTCCAGGAAGTCCACCTTGATAGAGTTCTTGTAGTATAACTGGGAGGTGCCAATGGACTCCCTGTGAAACCATCTTCTTTTTTTATTTGCCTCTTTAGCACAAGACTTTGAGAGTGTGTATGATTAGGGGGGTGGGAGTAGATGGGAGAAGAGGTGTGGAAAAAATGCATTTTAGAAAAAAGGTAAAAGTGAGAAGGGCCAGCTCAGTAAATGTCAGAAATGTGTGTGTGTGTGTGTGTGTGTGTGTGTGTGTTTGTAGGGGGGAGGGGTGCATGTGCACACACATGTACAGGAAAACATCTCTTCGTACACACGAGCTTTGGGGTTTATAAAGGTGCATTTTCTTCTTCCCGTGACAGTCAGAAATGGCCTGGCTCTGAGATGTTTGGAGATCCACTTTGTTTAAAACCTCAGTGGACTATTCAGTGGAGCTGCCTCCTGCTTTACTTAGACCCAGTACCGCTGTGCTTGAACATTTCCCTTCTGCTCTCCCTTCCATCCTGGTGCAAGTTTGGAGGGAGAGAGAAGAGGGATGAGTCAGAAAGGGAAAAACCACCTTAGGATTCCTTGAAATAGCAAATCCTTTTTGTAGCTCCTCCACAGTACCCTGACACTATTATTCACTGCATTTAACGAAAAAAAAAAAAAAAAAACCCTAACTTCAGGGCCACAGCCATTGTATGTAGTAGGGCATCGGATACAAACGGGAAGTGGGTGGGTGAGACTTCAGTAAACATGATTCTGAGGACAAGCTATGCCAGGTAGATCCGTAAGGTGTAGCCATTTCACTGCCTTCCAGAATTCTGAGGCCACGCCACTCAAAAGGAGGACTGCTGCTCCGAAGATACCACATCCTAGGTGGCTAATGGTGGCCTACCCAAACCTCCCAGGACCTATCTCCTCATCTCCTCATCTTTCATTAAGATGGTTGTTATGACAAGTAGAGAGAATGTTTGAGAGAGCCTCGGTAGTGATGGCTAATAATAATAATAGCTATTATGAGAAGACGAGAAAGAGGAGGAGGGAAGAAGGAGGAAAGGAGAAGGAACGCTAACTCCAAATAAAAAAGTCACCCCACAGGGCCATCTGGGGAACATAAGAGTAATTTTACAGTATGCTTTAAAGAAATCTTATTGAACGCGCTCTTAAACAAGCTTGCTAATTTTCCTGATGGGGTTATGCCTTTGTTTTTAGGCTTCATCATTGCCCTCTGTTGTAATTATACAATATTTTAGGTCTGACATCAAAAAAGTACATCATCTGTTTTTATCTCTCACAGCCTCATCCACATCCTTGGTTACTGTTGCCAGGTATCCTGGGGTCACCCAAAGTACTTTTGTTCTAGGGACCTTTCAAAGTAAGCCAGCCCAGCAGTTTAGAAAACTTCTCTTGTTTGTAGACAAAAATACATTAAAAACAACCAAGGGAGTGATTACTCTCTGTAATAATTATTTTTAATGTCTTATTGGACACATTTGAAATGCTTTTCAGGTCCTTTGGGAGTTAAACGAGGAGGAAATCTTTTTTGTTTTACATTTTAGAACTTGTTCGGTAAATGTCTGTGAGGTTCATACATTGTGTAACACCCACTCCCCCAACACCCCTCTACCCTGTCCTAAATGATGTTAGGATTTCATCAGCATTAAATAGGCAACAAAAACACAGGGTGGAGAGGATTAATGGTTTCTTTGTGGCTTTCTGGTTATCTTCCTTTGATTATGCTACTAAGTGCAGCTCTAAAATCTCGTTGTGCTTTTGAGTGAGTTCCATCAGCCAGTCACTTGGGTTCAGTTTCAAACCAGAAGAGCTCCCCCTTGGGGTCTCCTTGTTACTTAAACCTCTGCTGAGGTATGGTATCATTGACTTAATTCTAGCAAAAAGATGCTGTCAGCATGCGAGGTATCTTTACAGGTCCGGGTCTCTGTGACGTACAATGGTGCTTTCCTAATGTTAACCATACTGTGATTCATTAGCTGATTACAACCCCCCCCCCCCCCAGGCCTTTGTGAAACAATGCCTTTCATCTCTCTGATTATATTGAGAGAAACTCAAGTGAATTCTCGGGCTTGGTGTTAAGTGAGGTTTGTCATAAGGATACTTTTTATAGCAGAACCTGCACATCCTGCTTTAATTGTGACCAAGTCCTATAGCTTACCCAGGCTGTGGGAAAGGTGGGAGCAAGGACTGTGTATCTCCAGTGTGGTTGTGGGGCCTGGAATGACGTCTTTCGTGAGTGCAAATGGGCGAGTGCTGTTACAGAAAGATGGCTCCTGCCTCCCGCAGGCCTGGCCTTAGAGGACCCTCTGCCATTTACTAGCTGTGTGACTGTGGGCAACTCATCTAATGTCTTATCTGGAAAGTGCGGGGGAGGACTAGATGATTCTTTCAAGTCCCGCGCAGATGAGACTTGTTGCAAACTACTGATTCAACCTGTTGAGAAATATGGATCCCGTGTGAACTGAGTGATACCTGGGGAGGCACCATATTGAGTTAGGAAGACGAGGTCATGAATAACTTCTTGGTAAGTTTGCATTTAGATCCCCCTTGCCCCAAATAATTACTTAGCACATATATAATATTTCTTTTACGATGAATAAGGCCAGCTGCCTAAAATAGTCTCATCTTTTGAAAATGGTTCCATTGATGGGATTCAGAAGAGGAACTGCAGTCTTCCTGGGGGTCTCCGTGCAGTTGACCCATCTGAAATGAGCAGGCGGATTTTTCTTTTCTTTTTAAAATCTTGTTTTCAAACAGAGATGATCAAGGAGCAGCTTCAGCATCACCCACCTATCTTAGATCCATCCATTTGTGATAAACTTCATTAGAACTGTGCTCAGTGAGTCCAGTTGCCTTAAAAAAATAGGGCAAAATTGACCTAACAGATGTTCATGCTTATCCAATGATAATGATGATACATTGTGTTTATTTGGAACACAACTGAATGGTTCCTACTAACTTCAAGGTCCCAGTGCAAAACCCTGGATGCAGATCCTCTGGATTTATCACACCCACCGGAGTACATTGGCTTTTCAAACCTCTGAATGGATCACCCTTTTCCATTAAGAGCGGCCTCATCCTTTCCAAAAGATAACATCTTGTTTCTCTGGCCTGAATTTCTTTCAAAACACAATTTGTGAAAACAACGTGTGACATGACAATGGGAAGTGCTCAGCGGGAATGCCACAATAAATATGTCAGGTATAGAAATGAGCCAAAGCTATTTATTTGGTTTCTAAGAAGAGTGTATTGGGATACAATAAATTTCAATCATTTTTCTCCATCTCGGATTTCCCCAGCAACGCGTATATGATGGTAGACCTTTGTAGACTGTGGTAATTTATTTGGGAATCATCAAAGGAAAGAACAAAATATATGTCTCCAGGCAACAGAGTGGAGGGCAAATGGATTGGGAAACCGAATTGGACCACTGCAGCAATATTTTCCAAGACCAGAAGTAAACATGCCAACATGGTGAGAAGGGTTTTGTCCCACTCCTGGCTGAACTTTGAGGGGTGAGGTGGTTCATGTCAAGGGACCCAGCTTTGTAGTCCGTTCTCACAAAGTGCTCCATGATTCACAAAAAGGACAGTCTGCAGCGTGACATGGTGAACTAGGTCAGAATAATATTTCTTAATGGTGATTCTTACAACGTCCTATTAATTACCGCAGTGGTTGAGAATTTTCTGTGCCTTGATAGGCTATATTTTTACGTACGCACACATTTTTAAATTTAATGTGATATAAAACTGAGTTCCAAGGAATCTCTACTATGTAAGTAGTGAAAAATGATCTGGGGGAGCGGAAGCAAAATATGTGCCTATCCATCTATACCCCACAAGCCTGTATTCAAGAGATGATCTTTGTGAACATAAAAGTTTATGCTGCCTTTGATTTGTGTGGTTAAAAAAAATTTTTTTTAAACCACTAGCAATATTTAAGGATTTTGGAGCAGAACAGCAGAGAAGAAACTGTTTGCCCTAAATTTGCAAGTATTCTGTGTTTCTTTTTTTCTCTTATTGCTACACATGAATTCTCTCCCCTTTCTACCTCAGTTAGTTTATACACAATTCCCACTGTGAACTGCATTGCCTACAACATGTTTTGCTTCTTCTCACCTACCTAGTTCTGTTTCTACCATTTTTTGAGGGAAGAGGCATCCTCCAGCTCCATTGGTTGGGGGTTGCGGGGGTGTTGGAGAATATAACTCAAAACCCTTCCTCCATGAAGCTTTTTTCTTTCTACCCCAGCTAGACAGTATTTTTTCAGTAAACTTTGAGAGCAGGGTTTCTCAACCTTAGTACTATTGACCTTTCAGGTTGCCTAATTCTTTCTAATGAAGGACTGCCCTGTGCATTAAATAATGTTTAGCAGCATCCATGGTCTCCACTCACTAGAAGCCAGTAGCATCCACCTTCCTACCTGCACTGACTTGTGGCTGTCACCGGCATCCCTAGGTATTTTCAGATGTCCCTTGGGGGACCAGTCACCTCAGTTAAGAACCACTGCTCTATAGCTCTCTCCGAATGGGATCACACATTCTGAAGAACAGCGGTCAAGTTCTTAGTGTCTCGGAATGTGTTCAAAGTTATTTGATGATAAATAAAAGGTGTTTTCAAAATTATGAGTTGGGAGTTCTTAAAAAATTAACATATTAGGTTCATTTGAATTAGACTAGACACCCAGAACACTATGAAAAGGGATTATATTGTTGCCTTTTTCTTCTTTGAAAAGTCTTTATAGAACTATAATTTTATTACTATACTGTTGGGTTGAAATGAGAGCACATTAGTCAGAGACTATCTCTGCATTTTTTGAAATGTTGTTGAAGTCACAAACCATCATCTAGTGACCAGTGAGATGGGTTCCTCTGAAGTTTTGCACTAGGAAAGTTCATCTCTTTTGAAAAACTGTCTTTGTTTTCTTTCTGTTGCATAATGAGAGATTTGTAACTAGTTTTAGTTTCCCTTTTTGACTTGGCTCTCAGGCACCTCAAAATAAAGTTTTATGCTCGATTACAGTAACTACCCTCATTCTTTCATTTTTAACATTAATTCAATCTTATCTTCTCACTAGCTTCACTTAACATGTGTTTTTTACCTTTGCTCTAATGGCTTTCTTAAATCTGCCTTTTTTAAAAACTAAAATTTTAAGCAAGTGGAATCCTTATCATTTACCATCAATAAGTACCAAGAGACACTCCCTGGCCCTAATTGACCATGTGGCTCAATTGGTTGAGGGTTGTCCCGCAAAGAGAAAGGTCACTGATTGGGTGACTGGTCGGAGCACATTCCTGGGTTTTGGGTTCTGTCCCCATTCAGGGCACATAGGAGAGGCTACTGATCCATGTCTCTCTTCTTCTCCCTCCCTTCCCCTCTCTCTAAAAAAATAAAATAAAATAAACTTAAAAAAAAGTACTAGGGCATTTTTGGGAGTAAAAGGAGTACAATTAATAATTAAGCTGGGACAACAGACTGTCTTGGGCAAAATCAAATATGGTATTACTCTATAAATAAATAATAAATACAACAGACAACAAGTTATTCCATTCCCAGGTTTGGGATAATTAAAGATAAACATGTGCCCTAAATTAAGAATCAAAGTTATGTGTTTTTTATTTACCGTGTGTCACATCTGTTGATTATATATGTATTATCTCTTGGGAAATTTTGTAATTAGCCTCTGTATCTGTAGAGGAAAAAGGACCTTGGGCTTTCCTAAATGTATTTAATTTCTACCCAAGGGAGGGGGAGACCCTTTAGATCTGGAACAGTGATCACAATAGAAGTTTCATTTGTTTGTGATTTATGAAGACTTTGAATAAATGTGCTATTGACCAGTATCAGATTTCTAATGACTCTATCTTGTTTTTCCTAAGCAACTTCTCATAAACTTTTGTAATATCTTGAGCCACTAACTGATACTATGTTCAAGCCTGTTTACAAAGCTATTAATAAATACTATGTGGCAACTCCAGGAAGAGAGTCCAACTGTTTTTTTCTCTCCATTGGCTGAAAACAAGTTTCCTGCTTATTTTGAAAAACACGGGATTACCGAAGTCGTTGACATAGGCTGGATATTTTGCGAAGAAACTCAGTGGCAATAAATAGGATTCTACCTTTTAATCTAAAGGGCTCATAGGGAATATGGAAACTCATTGTCAATGTCTTGATGGCGAAGCTTTTCATGTATGAAAGTGGTACCAGTGAGTGTAAAGGAAGATGGGAATTTGTTTTTGTGCATGTTCACATTCAAGTTCTTGGTAGCTGATCAAGTTTTGGGGGAAGTCAGTTAATATCTTCTGATAGATAAATTACTAACTACCATTTGTTGATCTCTGACTACATTCAGACACCATGGAAGCACTTTAGATGGGTTGTATTAATTTGTTCTCAAAATAAGTCACTGAGGTGAAAGTAATATGAGCCTCATTTAACAGTTTTGAAAATTAAGCCTCAGAAAAAATGCAGAAGCCACCCAAAGTCAAGCAGGAAATGAACAGCAGAGGAGAACTTAAATCCCAGCCATCTGATCCCAAGCCATACTCTTTGTACTAGTCTATATTTTCAGAGTAAAACCTATCAGTGTGAAACATAAGGCTCGGCGCTGGACTCCGAAAGATGGCCAGAGTAAAGTGATAGCAATAGTAATACACTCTTTGCCAAGAACTGTTCCCAAAGTTTACATGTATCTCACTTAAGTCTTAACAGTAGCCCTATAAGAAAGGTCCTATGTCCACTTTACAAATGAAGACACATGAGAGCAACTAATGTACCCAGTACTTCCAATAGTATTTCTTTCCATGGCTAGTTCCCATGTTGCAAATCATCCACAGGGGCCTCTGCATTGCCTAGCCCTTTCAGTTCTCAAATCTCTCTATGCTTTATTTCATTTTTACTCTCATCTTCATTTTATGAAGAGAACTGGAAAATCAACAGCTTAAATTATTTCCCCAAAGTCATGATCAGTGGCAGAGGTGGGATTGGAGTGAGCCCAGGTGTTTTTATACCTAGCCCAAGAGTCTTTATTCTGAACCAGGCTGCATGCCTGAGACGCGACTGTGAAGAGCAGTGCAATCCTCAACTTCTCAAGCTAAAGTTACCCTATGTAGTCTTCTGTACTACAAGGAGAGGATCTAAGCTTGATTTTTAAGCAAAGGTACGCATTTCCCGTTTCAGGGCCTAGGTCTAAGACAAAACGATTTCATTTACTTCAAGGCAGCAACAATCTTGCTTAAGGTCAGACTATTTGGCCAGGTGCTTTTCCTACCCTTCTCTTAGATCCAACAAGAACAATGATTGCTACCGTTTCTTAACGCACCAAATGATACTAAATCTATAACTCATCAATAAATTAGAAGCAAAGAAAAACAGAATTTATGTCAATATAGAAAACAGCCACCATTTATTAAATGCTTCCTGCAATGGACCAAGTACTTATATATGCCTTACCTCACCTAGTTCTTACAACCTGAATGAGTGCTGTTGTTATTTTTATCTTGAGGAGAACATTTGACTTTTTCAGAGGTTAGGTAACTTTCACAACCACTCAGATGATGGTGGTGATTTTAACCCAGCTCTATCTAAACAGGTGCCCTCCTGATTCTATCAAGTCCAGCCACCTTGTGGGCAGGGATTTACCCAACCCAGGCATTCCAAGTCCTTCTGACCCTTCCTGTGTCTGGACAGTAGGGTGGGATACTTAGTAAATTCACTAAAGTGTGGCCGTGTGAATAGGGGATGTTAAAAAGGGAGAGGAATATGTCTCATCTTACATCATTGTCTGGTCTAGCAGATCTTGTTCCTTTATAGTGGTTATCCTATCTGAACTATATGACTTGTTTGCTTGTACTTTGTCATTCCTACTGAAATGTAAGCTTTGAGAGCAGGGCAGAACCGGCCATTACTGCTACATTCCCAGTTTCCGCCACAATGCAGGGCCCATAGAAAGTGCCACTGAAGAGTTGCTGCAGGCTGAATGAATCAAGGTACCTAAAGAATGAGGATGCTGTCCTAGAAAAAAGGGGGGCACTATTTCCCTTCTGTGGTAGACTCCTTGATTTAAAAGAAAAAAAAAATAGCTTCAGAACTATCATTTCCAAAAGGCAAAGAACGCCTGATTTGCCAAGGTTTACGGAGAGCTGTGATTATGATCTTTGTGAGTCCTTGCTCCTTGAACTTCTTGTCTTGATAAACCTCTGCTAGGAATTCTGGCAACTCTCCGTCCTCACTCTCCACCCCTCTTAGGCTAGTCCACCCCTAGTGAATACACATCCGTCTGCGGACCAGCTGCATATCCGGGTTTGCAGACGGAGGCCCAGGTGCTCTTCACTAATGGCTCATCCGTTATCTGTATGAAGAGCCAATGCCTCTTCTGAGTAGATTTTTTTTTTTTTTTGGAAGCTAAATTGACCTTTGGAAAAAAAAGTCATTATACAGAAAGCAGCGCCTTCTGCTCTCAATTCATCTCTTCTTTCCTCCTTCCTTTGCTTCCCTATCAAATATATCCCACATATCTTTCTTTTTAAAAAGTTGCCTACTGAATACTGTGTTCAAAATGCAAACTGCTGAATTCCTACTTTCTGTCATATTTTCAAAGCACCACCCTGTTAACAGCCTCCTGGAAAGAATACCATCTTCCTGCCCCGCTCCTGCCCCGCTCCTGCCCCATATGCCTAACTCAACATTTGAGTATTTTCATCACATATAGTTTGAAAGATAATACTGATCACTTGTTTTATATGAACCTTTATACGCTAGGACCCTGCAGAGGGACTGACTGACTTCATTGGGATAGTTTATGGCTTAATACATCTGAATGATTTATATCTCGTTTTGTCTAAGCATTTATGCTAATAAATTTAACAGATTCCCCGGTACTGCCGGGTCCTTCGTTTTCTTCAGGGGGTCAATGTGAGAGGAAAACAAAGCAGCGTGTTACTAAAGAAAGAAGGAAGAAATTAGCCCAACCAATTTAAAACACAAATAAAATTACAACACAAATAAAATCTCTGATTACAGTTAAGCTGGAGCAACAGTAAAAAAAAAAGAAAAAAAGAAAGTTCCTAGATCCAGATAGATTTCTGTAATTAAGTTGTTTCTCAAAAACAGAATCACAAAAGTGACAATATTTAACACGTTAATTAACTGAGGAATATTTTGGTCCTTTATAATTAAACGCAACACTGAGGGAAAACTGACAACTATTAAACTGAGTGCAGCTGGGAGAGGGAAAGGGGGTAAGATAAAATCCAGTTTATACAATATGTTCCATTATCTTTTATAGGTTAAAAACCCAAAAGAAATACTTGGAAAGACTTTTCTAAGATGGAACGATTTAAAGATCGTGTGGGGATTTTTTTTTTTTTTTTTTACAGGTGCAGAATAAACTGGGTGGGTTTTTTTCCTCTCTTTTTTCTCTTTTCCCCCTGTTGTTTGCAAAGTTGAATCTGGGGTCAGGAGTTCTAATTGTAACCTCAGACTGGAATTCCAGATGGTGCGTGCGCTCAGGACTGGAAGCAACTCTCAGTTCATCAATTTCATGGGCCTATGTAGCTGCTCTGGCCACATCCCGGCCTCCATCCCCACTGTGGCATTAATGCAGAACAAATTGAGACATATCCTCTATATAATTAGTTCCAGAATTTAAAAAGATTTACGGTATAAGAACAGACACAGCACTGCTCAATCTTTTCACTGGGGACTCTCTGGGACCTCGGGGACCATCGCCTGGTGGCCCCCGAACAGAGGCTGAACAACGCAAGCTGCGGGCTCCGGGTACTTTTTACCCTGCGCACCGGCAATGCGTGCCCGCCTCCAACCCGAGTCAGAGAGTTGAGTTTTAAATGTCTATGCGGGAATTGGTCAAAGGATCAAGTTAATTTTCAAATTAACAGAGGGAGCAGGGTAGGGACTGGAGGTGGATTATTACAAAATTCCCTCCCTTCGTTTTTTTTTCTATTTAAAGTGTGATTTTTACCACCAGCAGAGGATTGGAGAGCAGCCCCAAATCCTGCTCAGCAGACTGGGGTAGGCAGATTCTTAAGAGCTGCCTCTCTGGCGGGGCGGAGAGCATCATCAGCCGTCAGGCTGCTGGTGCTGCTCGTGGAACTCCGGGCGCTGGCCCCTGCGCCAGGCACCATTAAAGCTCCTGTTCCTCCCGGGGCGGGCAGGCAATCTCAGCTCTTGACAGATCGCAGCGCTTCGCTGTGTTTATTCAGTTGTCGGCAGCCGTGAGGTGACGCTCGGAGCGCAGCCCAGGAGCACACGCTGGTCCCTGGGGCCGCGGCCGCAGGACCGGGCTCAGGGCTTGGTCTGCTGCAATTGACAGCGCCAGGCTCCAAGTGGAGGGTTTATAGGTTCCCACCGCCCCCTCCCACTCAGTCGCGATTTTTTGATCTCGCAAGAATTAAGCACCTTTCAGACCAGGGTGCACTTTAGCAATTGTCCACATCCACATAGGTTTCCAGCGTCTCTTTCCCCGCTCCTGCTTTATTTCCCCTACCATTAGCTTTAGAGAGGCAGAGGAATGTTGGTGGGTAAAGCTGAGCTGGACGTCAGGAAACCTGGGTTTCAGCTCGGCTTTACCACTAACTCTCCATATATCCTTGAACAACAACTTAAAAATGGTAACGTTTCCTGTGTACGTAAGCCAACACTATCCTCTCTACTACTCTCCAAGACCCTGAGGCGTAGGAGCTAGCATCGCATAGTTCCTTTTGACTAACTAGGAAACGAAGGCTCAGAGAGGCTGTGAAAATCGTCTAGTGTTACACAGCTGTTGGTTCGCTGGTAGAACTGATACTCCATTCTCTGGCTACCAGTTTTCTTGCTGTCAACTATTGAGCTCTACAGCTGCCTTTCCTTCTCTGGCTGGGCCTCGGTTTCCCTCTCTGTAGAATCAGGAGTTGAATTTCATCTTTGCCAATCTGTGGCGCAAACAGATCCTTTGCACCACAAGTCTCAGAGCTGATGGGATGGGAAGGTGGGTGAGAGAAGGGAGCGACCAGGTCTCCGCAGCCCTCTTTCCCTGGGACTTGGGTCAGGCCTCGACCCACATGAGGTGCAGAAGAGAGCCTACCTGCAGGGTTGGCAGAGGATGGACATTGCTGGGGCCAAACTGTCTACCTCTTTGCCCAGCTCAGGCCACCGAGGGCAGCGTGGTGGGCATGGATGCCTGGGTAACCATAGACATCCTACCAGGGAACATTCCCCCAGGGTTGGAGAAGTGGGGAGCATGGGCACCCTGCAACCGCAGTAGTTCCCTGGTTCCCCAACCTAGGCCCTGGGTTGCCTGGGCTCCCAGGCAAGGAGATGCGGCCACATTTCTGGGCCCCATCTCTTCCGACTAAGAGGTCAGGGCGAGGGAGCACACCAACGTTGAAATGGGGGTCACACCACATTTGGCTCAACCTCCTTCTTCTCCAGCCCCTGGGCAAAAACTACTTTTTAGTGAAAAGGCAGGGAGTTACACACCTTTGCCTTACGTGTGCTTCAGAAACACAAAAGCTCAGTCAAGCCATCCTCTTCCGAATATTAACCCCCAAACTTGCAAAAGAGAGTAAAGAAAGAAACACTCTTGACCCTTCATTCATTTGGAACCTGAAATCCCTGGCTTTTCATAAAAGGGTTGCCTTCTCTTGTAGCCCTTGCGTGAGTCCTGGTGAGGAAAAACGACTTTGAAATAGAAATAAAAGCCGGCGGTGGGCGTGAGAAGAGGGTCTAAGGGGGTGTTCCAGGGGCAACTCGGTATTATAAGCTTGGTCTCGCTGGGCCTTCCTCCACCGAGACCAAACGTTCGTGCTTTCTGCCCAGCCCCCGAGCCCCGCCACAGGCTGAGAGATAGGGCGTGCCGGAGAGGAGCTGGGGTCCCACAACGTGAAGTGGTGAGAAGGAGCTGGCTGCTAGAGCCTTTTCAGTACTTAAAAAAGCTTCTGAGTGGAGACGAAGCAAAGCCAGGCACTAACGTGGCGCAGAAAGGCATTCACTACCGCAATAGTGTCAGGGGTGGGGGTGGGGGTGGGGGTGAAGAGGGTGGGCAGCGGGAACCGCCTGTTCCCGACCTTTGCCCTCAGGGTCTCTTGCGCCTCCGGGACCAGCGACCCCAAGAGGAGAGAACTGAGCTCAGCGTGCAGGTCTGGGCTGGAACACGCCTTGGGTCCACGGCAAGAACGCATGGCGACCTCCTTTATGAGCGCAAATGAACTAAAACCCGAGCGGCAGAAATGGAGAGTAAGTCCAGGCTTTTAAAACGCTCGGTTTCTTAAAATCCCAGCTTCCTTCCCTGTCGCTTCAGATGGGCTGGGCTGGAAAGCTGCAGGCCCCTTCCCGATCAGCCTGGTGTGAGAGACCGGCAGCAACCGGTTGCTTCCTGCCTGGCGCTACCGCCGTCCCAGGCTGCGCTGTCGCCACTGCCTCCGGGCTCCCCTGGGCGTTTCCACGCGTCCCTGAAACGCGCTCCAACCAGGGCTCCCGTGGTTCTCTGCCTAGAGTCGGTTCTGGGCTAGATACTGACTGCTTTTGGAAACAAAAGCAACACGAAACCTCAAACACTTGCTCTGAGGTGAGGGGCTCCCAGAGAGTGACGAGGGAGAGGGAGAGGTTTGCTTTGGCCATGCCAGGATCTCAGAGCTCTCCTCTGTGCGAAGTGCCTTGGAACCTGGGCCTTAGGGAGGCTCTCCTCCTTGGTCCGCCTGACTGGCGAGCGCTTCCTGGTCGGTCCCTGCGAATCCAGAATGGTACTCCCCACCGTGGATGCAAGCAGAGCTCGGCGAACACAGTAGGGGCTCCGGAAACCAACCTCCCCCGTGGGCTTCACACCCAAAACCTGCCCAACCCCAAACGGGGCGCCAGAATTCTCCGGCAGGAATTTGTGGAGGCTGTAAGCGTTTCCCCGAAGAGTTTTCTTCTTTTCCAAACTAGCTGCTATTTTCCCGGGTTCACCGTATAAGAGTTAGATACCCCCTCATTGGAAAAAGGAAGTTAAATGCCGCTGACACGGAGTGTAGGTAGGCAGCAACCTCATTAAGTAACCAATTACCAGACCATTGAAGTACACCCCGTTTATCACAACTAAAGCAACCCCTTCAGGTGACCTATGTTTGCCTTGAGTCTGACCTCCGAAACCCACAAGGGGCCACTCCCCTCCCCAGTGATTCCCAGATTATGGCAACGTCAGCCGACGGGCTCTAAGAGTGAGCGCCCTGCTTGTGAGCAACTAGCAATCAAATCCACCTCTTTGGAATCAGGGCTAGTTCTCTGCGCTTTCCAGGAGTTCCCGCCCTCGTGAAGCCCCCTGCCCCTCCCTTCAACCCGCCCCCTTAGATTAACAGCCCCATCCCTACCCCCACCACCCACAGCAGCAGAAGGGACATCTATTGCTTACCTGGAGAGACTCGAGTCGCCCACACTTGCGAAGGCCGAGAAAGGGAGGTGGGGGACGGAAGGTTGTGTCCCACGGGCCTGCTGATAGCGAGCGCTGGATAGGAGAGGAGGGTGTCTTGGAGAGGGACGCTCCCTCAGGCCCGCCCCCCACCCTCACCGCGAGGGCGCCCCCAAGGAGCCGCACGCACTGCCCGGACCTGCTTGGGCTGCGATGTGAATGGAGCGGCCGAGACTCCTGGCTCCTCCTCCTCCCACGCCGCCAGCCCCTCTTATTTGAGCTTTGGATAGCCGGGGGCTGCCCGGCAGCTTGGGTAAGGAGTTCAAGGCATCGCCCACACCCAGGGGTTCTCCGAAACCCGACCGCCTGTCCGCTCCCACATTCCCGTCCGCCCTCCCACTCATCCCCCCACCCACCCAGAGCCGGGACCGCAGCCCAGGAACCGGGGGCCGGTAGCCTCTTCACCGCGATCCTGGACTTCCTCCTGCCGCCGGAGCCGGCTTCCACGTGTGTCCTGGAGCCGGCATCTTCAAACACGCTCCGCTCGGGACCTGGGTGTCTTCAGCAGCCTGAGCAGTCGGAGGTCCGGGGCCCGGGTGGCATCTGGGCCAAGTTAGGCGTGGCCGAGTCAAGCTCCGAGCGTCGGCAAGACCTGAGAAGTCGGGGGGCGCCCGGGGCTGAGCTGCAGCAAATGGGCTCCGACTTGCGGGACCTGAATGCGCTGCTTCCAGCGGTACCCTCGCTGGGTGGCGGCGGGGGCTGCGCCCTGCCGGTGAGCGGCGCCGCACAGTGGGCACCGGTGCTGGACTTTGCACCCCCGGGGGCCTCGGCATACAGTTCGTTGGGCGGCCCTGCCCCACCGCCGGCTCCGCCGCCACCCCCGCCGCCCCCGCCGCCTCACTCCTTCATCAAACAGGAGCCGAGCTGGGGAGGCGCGGAGCCGCACGAGGAGCAGTGCCTGAGCGCCTTCACTGTCCACTTCTCCGGCCAGTTCACCGGCACAGCTGGAGCCTGTCGCTACGGACCCTTCGGTCCCCCTCCACCCAGCCAGGCGTCCTCTGGACAGGCCAGGATGTTCCCTAATGCGCCCTACCTACCCAGCTGCCTCGAAAGCCAGCCGGCTATTCGCAACCAGGGTAAGCAGGAAGGGGAGCGCCCCCTACTCGCTGGGCGGTGGCGCGGGGGGCCGTCGTGGAGCGCGGCACTCCTCTGTCCAACCCCTTCCCTGACCCTAGCTCTCACCCGCTGCTTCCCCAAGGGCTGTGAGGGTAGCGGAAGCAGCCGCTGGTGAAGCGGAGGTCCCGGCGCCGGCTCCTGACATCCTTGGGAGCCGGGCTGTTCGCTTGAGCCGGGAGGCCCTCTACGGCTTCTCCGAACCCTGGAGATTCCAGAAGTGCGAATCCCCTCGGGAGTGGGAAGAGGGAGTGGAGGTAGTGTCTGACTGCCTCGGAAGAGGTTTTGTTATTCAAGACACCTCCAGACTGTCACTTGGCATTGGAGTTTTTTGACATTTAGACTGTGGGTGCAGAGTGGGACCAGCACGGGATGAGCAGCCCTTCCTGCCTCCGCAGCGCCAAAATGTCCAGAAACTGCTTACGCCCTTACTAGAGTGTTGGCACATAGGTGCGCAATAGGTGCCATGGGACGCGGGAATGAAAATTGAACAGGGTGGCAACTAACCGGTGGCTTTCCTGACACGATGTCTGTGTCAGCGTGTGGCTCCCTAGTATGGCAGTATCGGAAACAGATCTCTCCCAGGTTGAGGTAGGCTGCCTGGCGAGCTCCAGGGCTGGAAGAGAACCCCGTTTGTCCCATTCCAAGCTGAGTGGGACAGGGCCAATGAAAGAAGGCCCGAGCTTCAGGTGCCTCCCCGCTGAACGTGGGGCTCAGCGAGGGAAACATTTTTAGAAGACTTGGAGGTTAGAAGGACAGGTTTATTTGCTTTCAGTCATTGTGCATCGAGGTACACAGCCCGTAGTTTTCTTGCCCTGGACTGATGCCTGCAGGTCTTTCTCAGTCAGGAACCAGAAGGGAACCAAGGGGGCCCCGCCTAGTAGTTTGGTTTCTAAATTTACTTTAATTGTTTTTGCTGTGGAGAACCTCAACCAGTTCGGTGGATTCGATATTTTAGGAAATACTTTACAAATGCAATGGTGGCTGCTGTTCCTGGAACGAAATTTCTCGGGGACCTAGGACTGGGAGGTTTCTGGAATGCGTGGGGTGGAACAAGCAGAGTGTTTGCTGTTTGCAGGAGGTGCCGGGATGCCCAAGGTGTGGAAGGGAAGAAGGGCTCTGTTCTTCCAAGGTCGCGCTCACCCGCATCCCCAGGTGGTCTGTCTCTAGGGTAGCCCAGCCAGGAGCGTCTGGCCCACAAGAAGCCCTGGAGAAAGTGAAACTGCCCTTCTCGCTCAGTCCTGGGAATCTGGAATCCCTTTCCTTTGAAGAACTATTAAACCATTCTACCGGGTCCTCCCACTGTAGATCTTTCAAAGGGTGTTGGAACAGCTCAGTCCCTCTTAGAGGCTCCTGGTTTCTGATACTGCCACCTCTAGTTAGCAGGCCCGTGTGACCTTTGGCAAATCTCCAGGTCTCAGTTTCCCCATCTGTAAGAGGGGAGCTGAGCTGGACAAGCTGGATATTGATCTGTGCAGAAGCCCTGCTTTTTCTGGACTTGCGGTTCTAAATACAGAAGGTAGAGTCACCCACCTAAACTTGCTGGTCTGGCCAAGACTGGCAGGCAGGTGTGTGATGTGAGTTTCTGTGTAGATGTATGCTGTGTCGAAAGGTCCGAAAAACCATTGATTTAAGTCTCCTGACAGCAAAATACAGTTACGTCATTATCATTTCTTTGAGTCCTTCTAGGTACTGTGACAATTTTTGGAACCTTGACCTTGGCTCTGTCGCTTTGTTTGCTCCTCTGTGCGCCCCACTCTCCCCAGTCGGGACTTTCAGGGCAGGTCTGCTGCCTGGGATCCCATCGACCCAGCGTGGGGTAAGGAGGCCAACTGTTGGCTTCCTAGACAGTGGGTGCTATGTAGTAGATAGGTGGCTGCCAAAGAGAACAAGGTTTGGGAGCTGGATACCAGGACTAAAAGGTGAAGAAGCTCCCTCCTCCCCACTCTGAGGAAAAGCCCAGTGGATAGCTGGCCTCAGAAGTGAGCCCACAGCCTGTAAGCCCAATGCTGTCTATGGGCTAACTTTCTCTCTTGCAGTGAAAACGTAAATGGGTCACTGGCTCAGCTTTTGGGGCTCACTTGGCAACTGGGAGCTGGGGTGGGATGTCAGAAGCTGTTCCCGTTTCAGCCCTGGTGTTGGTCCTGGGTGAGTCCGGAGGCCTGGAGATTCTGGACTTACTCTCTTGACTTCCGGGGTTCCGGGGTTTTGGGGTTTCTGCGGCTCTTCCAGGAATGTAGGGGCTAGTGGAGGCTTGAGCTCACGGAAGCAAGGGCATCAGCTCCTTCCTCAAAATGTGGGAATGGCCATCAGCAGACCCAGACCAAACGTCAGCGGAGAGGAGTCAAGACCTGGATCCTTATCCCCAAACAGGGCAGCCTGGGATGGCCCATAAGAGAGGACAGTTGCTGGCACCCACACATCAAATCTCGTTTTTTTTCCTATTTCTTAAATATATTTTCCCCAATTCTTGAATACGTTTTTCCTATTTCTTAAAAGCATTTATAGTTGATGTCTTAACCTTACTTCTAAACATTAGTTATGCAAACATTTATTGAACACCTACCTACTCATGCCAGACACTGGGGATTGAATATTAAGACTATGTGCCCCAACCTTTACCTGACAGCTTGACATGGGAGGAGCTCTTGATTTTTGGATAAGAAAATTTGGGTTCTAAACGGCTAGGTGTGTGAAAGAGGTCTCTAAGTTCGTGTGGCCTAATTGGCACTCAAAGCCAGGCATTGTAGGCAGTTTCTACCTCCTTTTGCCAGGAATCTGGGCCCACTGTTGACATGGATTCCTTTGTCCCACAGGTTGGGCACCAAACCCACTGTAGTCAGTGTGTGAGAGGTTGCCAAGACAGAAGTGGGGTGAGAACTTGGGTAGCCCCATATTAGGTGCAGGGGTTTGGGAAAGGGAAACATTACTAGTCAGGTGGATTCCCCAAGCCCCATTGGTGCACTGAGTCATAGCATAGCACAGGAGGCGGCCTTGGCATCACCGGCCACCCTAAGGTCACAGGGAAGACCGGCTTGACCTAAGGGCCAAGGGAGACCCTCCTTGGGTCCCATTGGAAAGAGTATTTCGTTGTATTTCGTTGAGATTTCCAGGCATCCTTCAGTAGCTGTGGAGTCATTAATTATCAGCTTTCTGACCGCCTACCATCCAAAACTGAGCCCGCTGTCCACTGCACCCTCAGTTCCGGGGGGCGGGGTTGGGGGGAGGGGTGCTGGCCTGGCCAGGTGGTTCCCCGGCTCCTCAGCTGCGGCGGTCGGGGGAGGGTGATGCAGAGCGTTTCGCTTCTCAGCGAGGTCAAGGTTGCACTCCCTGCCCAAGCCGAGACCAACCGTGGGAAAGGAGCTACCTTGGCTGTTGGGGCCTCTTTCTCTAAGGCCTGTGCAAGCTGGACAAGGGGCCTTTGAACAGGCTGCCCCTTTCTGCCAGCAGCTGTCCCTCCCCCGGCCTCTGCCCTGGAGCTCTGCGCGACCGGCCCAGAGCAAAACCTCGGGACCTTGCGCTCTAATCAGTCCGGACTCCGATAAGCTTCTAATTAAAAGCGCCCTGCCTCTTTGGCCCAAGCTTTTACGAAACATTGCCCCTCCCGGAGAAACTAAAGGAGGGGTTTGGAGGCCGGTCCCTTCCCACCCCCTGTGCAAGTCTCGTCTGGGAGGGGCTCTGGGGAGAAGACAACGCTGCAGCCCGCAACCATGCGGGGCGCTAACAACAGCCTCGGGGCCTCCAAAGGCAGCACGGTGCCCGGGGCCACTGCTGGCTCTACCGCCCAGGAATGGAAAAGGGTTCGTCAGGAGGCGATTTCTTAGTCGCTGCTGTTTCTCCCTTTTATTAAAATTTTTTTTTCTTTCAAAATTCGGCCTTTGGCTCTGTAAAATGGAGCTTTTGGGGCCAAATTTCGTTGGTAAGCGGATGGGTAGGCCTCTAACAGAGCCTGGACTCCGCTCCCGAAATGAAGTGCCTGGAAGCGCAAGCGTGCTCACCCACGCCTGACAGCTAACGGGGCGGGGGTTATCTTTGCCCACTTAGCAGGCGAGAAACGGAGGCCTCTGGGGTCATGCAAATTATAGAAGCCAGTGGCTTCTTAAATTGTCCTGTGGCGCCAATTGGTGCCTGAGACTTGGCTTGTTCCCTACATTCCGGTAATTAAGATCTGCCCCAATCCTTCCTCCCACTCTGACAAACCATATTCCCCGGAGTGGGCCCCATGGAAGCTCTGTTTCCGTTTTTGGGGGGGGGGGTCCCATTTCAAAGATGGGGATAATAACCTCCTTTCTGTGTCCAGGCTAAGTCTTCTGGGACACTTTTTGTAGAGGGATCATACCTGGGGGATGAGACCGTTTGACCCCAGTCCCAAGAATTGAGTGGGACTGGGGTGGGGGAGACTGAGACCAGCCCCCTTGTCCTACAGGGAACCCTTGTGAATGACTGGGCCGGGCTCATTTATCACTTGGCCTGGACCTTTGGCTGGAGACTCTGGAGAGAGGGAGGGACTCTACCATTGAGTTCAGGGGCCCAGGATTGATCCTTTTCTTAGCAGTAGGATACTTCTTCCCAGAGGCAGCAGCATTTTTCCAGAAGCTAGTGGAGCACATGTTTAACGCAATTGAATAACGATAGTCATAGAAGGAAACTACATTTTTCAATGGAGAGACCACATTATTATTATTTTTTTCTTGGGAGGGTTGGAGAAGAGCGCAGGGGGTATTGCCTTCGTGTTCTTGAGAGGGAAACTGAGGCAGAGGACCCGTGCACTGCTGTGCGGTTTAGGTAGTGTGTCAAGTGCACTCTAAAAGAACCGGGCTTTATGGCATGGAGCTCTAGGAAGTTGGTCCCGGCCATTGTGGCCAGAGACCGACCCACTGAGTGGTGATGCGGCCCGTGCAGAGGACGAGGAGGACGCGCGGTCAAGGCCTGAGCGCCCAACGGGGAGGGCCCCTTCTTCCCCTCACTAGCTGTCCCGAGGGTCTGGGGTGTCATGGTGTCAGGTGGCTCAGCCTCAGCCAGATAACGTTACTCAGTAATTACTCTCCCCATTTAAAGCCCATGCCTTTCAACTGGCTCCGAGTAATTAATGAAAGTTGGTGCGCGAGCCCCTGATTTACGGCTTTGAGTCAGCGCGGGGTCAGCTTAGCAGATTCATTTCGCTCGCCGGGCGCGGCCCCTGCGCTAGAGCTTCGGTGTCTGATTTTGGGGGAGAACAACTTTCTCCTCAGAGTCGTTGGCGGTTTTCGTACTTCCTTTCTGAGAGCTTCGGGCCAGAAGCGGCAGAGGTGGCGAAACGCTGTGGGAAAGTAATAAATTGGGAAACCACGGGGAGGTCTGGGTTTTATTCTCGCGGAGCTGGTCTTGAGGTCACACCTCGGGGCTTGGGTCCGGCTTCCCGCCCAAAGTCCTAGAGGCCAGTGAGTACGCAGAACCCTCCGCTGGGGATCCGAACGGGGGCAGGGAGCACCTCTGCCCCGACTTTGGTTCAGACGCCCTGGTCTCTGCGTTGACGCCGAGCTTCTGTTTGCTGCTCCCGCAGGGTACAGCACAGTCACCTTCGACGGGACGCCTAGCTACGGCCACACGCCCTCGCACCACGCAGCGCAGTTCTCCAACCACTCCTTCAAGCACGAGGACCCCATGGGCCAGCAGGGCTCGCTGGGTAAGCAGGCAAGCAAGCTGGAATGGTGTGGGGTCCTTCCTCCTCTTGCTCCCAACGGATTTCCAGCCTAGAGCAAATTGGGCAGGGGAGAAAAGGACATCTGAAGGGAATTTAAAGAAGTAATTAGCCCAATCTCTCAAACCCCAGAGTCCATTGGGCACTGCTCCACTCAGCCAAGTCTAAGGATGGCCCCTGGGTCTTTTCGGTGTTTTAGGCAATGACTTCTAGGGGACTATAAAGTGGGAAACTTAGCTCATTCCGATCTGGACTCCCCCTCTCCTCAAGCGGGGCATCCAGACTCCAGTGCCCCCAGCTCAGCCTTGGATCCCAGGCCCAGATGCTCTTTTCCCCCGTCCCTGCCCGCTGCCCCGCACCTCGGAGCCCTCGGGGCGCGCTCACTCCGCTCTCCCGGCTTCCGCAGGCGAGCAGCAGTACTCCGTGCCGCCGCCAGTCTACGGCTGCCACACGCCCACCGACAGCTGCACAGGCAGCCAGGCCCTGCTGCTGAGGACACCCTACAGCAGGTAGGAAGGTGCTCGGCACCGTGTCTGGGTCCCTGGGAGGCCGAGGCCATGGGGACCTCCGATGTAGGACGTGGAGGACGACACCTTTAGCCCCCCCAACTACTTGGAGCAAATCAAAGCGGATCTCCAGGCTCCGACGGAAAGAGTTCCTCCTTTTCATGTTCTTATTTTGAATGTAAACTAGCTCGGTTACCGTTTGGAACGCAACAAGAAAGAGAGGTGTTTTGAAAAAGTTCCTTGTTGAAAGGGTTCTTCGCTGGGAGGACTTCAGCGTCCTCCGGACCAAAGATTAACCGCAGAATCCACTGCCACCACCGCTGCCCGACCCTTCAGACCTTTCTGGGGTTACTTCGAGGGCGCGAACCGCCCTGCAACAGCTTTTCCCCACCCCAGTCCGCCAGGCGGTCAGCGCGCTGTGGGCATTTCTCGCAGCGCCTGGCTTCGCACCGCAGCGGGCCCGGGAATGTGCGTGGCACGGTCGTCGGATGGATGCGGTGCCTCGTGCCTGCCCTGCTTCTGTTCCCAGGAGGCGGAAAACAGCTTCGTTTTCCTTCGAAGCCTTTTTCCTGCCTCTTGTGCCTTCTCCCGGCCCTCGCTCCACCCTCCACCTACTCTCCCCCAAATTTATTCTTCAACTTTGGGTGAACTTGGCTGGCGTCCCGCATCTCCGATAGGGTTGCCTAGTAACTGGTGCACACACCGGCCCGCGCCTGGCGGGGAGCTGGGGCGGAGGGAGGGAAGTGGCAGCTCGCGGCCTCAGAGGCCGGGGATTGGGCACGCATTACCTCATATACACCCCTACCCCTCGCCCCCGTGCTGTGGACATCCTGATACCGACTGCTCCCAAACTCACCTCCATCCTCCCTCCCCTCCGCTCCAGGACCCGGGGCTGACGTCAAGGGAAGGAGGTAGTGAGGTAATGAAGGAAGGAAAAGCGCCTGCCTAGGGAGATTGGGTGGGGGGAATGGCCGCGCCTGGGGGACCTTCAGTCCCACAGGTGGAGGAGGGGAAAGAGTCCTGAGTCCTCACTAGGGCATCCCAGAGTCTTGGCGTGCTTCTGAAATTGAGCCTAGAACTGATCTGATTCTCCTGTCCCGTGCAAGTACTCGGTGAGCCTTTCCCACTTATGTGTGTTTGAACTGCGCAGGCTTTGAAAACCTTTTATTTTGATCGGAAAATCCGGTGTATCTAATGGGATCTTGGATTTGAGATCACGTTTTTTGTTTTTTGTTTTTTTCCTTTTTTCCTTTTCTCTCTGTCTCCCTTCCTTTCTTTCTCTTTTTCTTTTTCATTTTCTTTTCTTGTATCTTTCTCTTGAGATTTTGACAGGTCTCTGGTGGGGGGTGGGTGGCAAAGAAATGCACACAGCTGCACAGCTAGAGATAGAAGGTTCCAGCTCATCAACCTCTGTTTTGCTCCCTTCCAAGCTCAAACCCAGTTCAGTTTTTCACAGGCCCAGTCAGTGTTTTGCCCCAAATCTGCCATGGCTATCCCTATGGGTCAGGTTACTGGAATGGATGCAGAATCCGCAACCATTCTCTGACAAAGGGGTTGTGATCCTACCTCTTTAGCAAAACTGAACTGGGATGGAGGTGCTATTCCCTCTCTTCTTGAAGAGCTGCTTCTGTCCATGGCCAGAGTGGCATTGCTATTACTCCACTAGCCATTGGGAGTGCAGTTGGAATGGTTCCCCATGGGACAGCTCCTCCCTCCTTGACCCCCTTGGTGCCTCACACCAGGTGAAGAACAAGACTTGGATGCCTGAGTGGGTGCTGTTTAGATGAGCCAGGATACCACCTGGGTGTTGGGAAACAGAAAAGCCACTAGAGTCTAGTTCAGTGGTGACACACAGCTACACACATTTCTTTCTCTCCTTCCTCTGAAGCATAAACTCACCCTGTGGGACACTGGGAAGGGGCCTCAGCCACCCAGGGGAAAATGAAATCAGGGATAAAGTGATTACAACCACTGATTTAACAGTGATTCTCCAAACTGAGTCCCTGGGGTGGATTTTGACTTAGGGCTAAATTTGAGATTGCTATAGAGGTAGAAAAAGTCACTTGGATTGCATTTTACATATAAAAATTTATAATTGGCCACTGTATAAAACAGTTTCATCAGGTTCATTTTTGGCAGTATCTATTTATCCGTTTTTTCTTTCTTTTGAGTTGGCCAAAAAGCCTGTATGGCTATTTATGTAAAATGAAAGACCCACTTTTCATTTTCACCAGTAACTATTGATTTGGATAATTTGAGTATGTTGGCTATCTCCCACATTAATTGATTGTTCTCAATTAATGTTTCAATTTGATCACTATCAACTTGAACTAGTCTACCTGACACGTCACACTGACATCATTCAATGAGAAATCTCCAGCATGAAACTATGCAAACCACTTTTGACATATTCAATCAGTCTCAGCACCTGAATACACTACAACTAATTTTTTGTGTTTCAGTTCCATTTTTACCTTTCTTGAAATAATAAAGTGTAAATGTTGTATATTTTCTTTCATCTTCAATGTTATAATGGCTACACAAAAATTCACTAACATCGATAAATTTTTCTAAATGCACGCTGCTGTGACAGCTGCCACCATACAACCTAACATAATTGTTTTGAGTGACGTTAAAGACACCTAAGAGTTACAGGAGCCTTCTTATGGAAAAGTAGCCAAATGAACATTTTGGCCAACTCAATACATAATTATAACTCTTTTGCTTCTTGTTTTTATATGACTGTTATAAAAGTACCATTTTCTCCTGTTACAGAAAATTTCCTAGGCAGTAACATCTCCTAAAAAAGAGTTTGTTGCCTTGATGTTTGTACTATTTGAGTCTTTGAAGCTCCACCCACCCTCAAGTCACAGCATTTCAAATCACTTTTTAAAGATCAGGAACTTCAAGCCAAGGGACATGTGATCAACCTACACTGTTGAAGTAGCAGTGTAAACAGGTGTTCTATGGTATTCTCAGTAATTCATTTCCATCCACCTATTAAAATAGTTGTTGATCAAGGGAGTCTTCAGGTACTGAAGTAATAAAGCAGGAATTCAGATGATAATTAGGTATCATGAAGTCTTGAAGGTTTAACATTGCCTGATCTATAGTAAGTATGTAGTAAATGTTAACTATTTGTTGGTGTTGTTTTTATTAAAAGGTTTATTGGTGCTACAGCTGCGGTTGTATCTTTTCCCTAAGAGTTGGGTTTCTTCTGTTTGTTCTCCTTGAAAGAGGTGAAGTCTTTTTCCTTGGGCTGTCACCAACTGGGGAGCATTGTGTTCCCTTAGTGTGCTCTCTTCATAGAGAACTCTGGGGGGTGCCTCATATGAGTCTTTTCTTCTTTTTCTTTAATTCTCTGGGATGAATGGCCTGGGAAGAAAGAGCTCTGTAGGCATCTTACATGCCATTTAAACAAATTGCTTTAAAAAAATTATCTGTAGTGCTCTGGCTGGTGTGGCTCAGTGGATTGAGTGCCAGCCTGAGCTCCAAAAGGTCGCCAGTTTGATTCCCTGTCAGGGCAATGCCTGAGTTGCACGTTGGCTGGTCCCCAGTTGGGGGCGAGCAAGAGGCAACCAATGGATATAGCTTACACATGGGCAACCAGTCAATATAGCTCTCACACATCAATGTTTCTCTTCCTCTCTCTCTCCCTCCCTTTCTCGCTAAATAAATAAACAAATAAATACAACATCTGTAGTAACAATGCTGGATGTGTCAAGACTAATTATGAATTAATTTAGCTTAATTGAAAAAGAATAAAAGATCAATTACTTCCCCCACGGTAGTGGTGAAGACAGGTGTAGGGATATTTTAAAATTGGCTCTGCGCACCCACATTACTGCAGTTATGTCATTTTCTGTTTTCCTACTCCTAAAAAGTTTGAAAGGTTATTTAAATGCTTTTGGGAATACAATATTTGAAAAAAGCATAAAAAACAGGATTAAATTTTAATTACTTTATAACAAAACTTCTGGATTTTTGATACCCAGTGGTGCTTTTCTGTCTAAAATTGGGACCTCCTGGGAAAGACTTGCTTTTTGCCTCATTGCATTTGACAGTTTGAGACAACCCACCCAACTTTTTCCCCACCCCTCTTTCCACAGCTCTGTTCCCTGCACGTGGATTTAGTCTCCCTTCCCTGCATGAAGTAAAGATAATACTTATATGGACATTAAATAAGCAGCGCACAATGAGAATTTGCTTTGAGGAAATCCTCTTAAGTCTCTTCTTGTGAGGAGAGAACTTTATAACAAGAGACACGTTGTAAATCCTCTCTTCTCTCTCAGGTAACAACAGATCGGAAGGGCTACAGCCATCCACATTTGTATGTTAGTGTGAACAGTAGTGAGTAGTAAGTAAATGCCCTCTATCAACTTATGGGAAGTGGTAGGAGATGGTTTTCCTATCTTCCTGCCCCACCCCTACCTTTGCCCCGCCACATATTGAAGGTGGGTAGTTTTATCTAAAAGTCAGAAAGCCTTATGAAACTATACTCTGGCCTTTAGGGAAGCTGGTGGATCATACCTGGGTGAAAGCTGGAGTCCCTGCAACATCGTAACTAGGCTGCGTTAGTGCATACTCAAGACATACTGCTGGGCATTGTGCTGAGTGCTTCCCTCTCTGTTCACTCATTTCATTCTCCTGATTATTCCTTGATGGGGGAGCTCTGAACTCCACTCTCCTGAGGGGGAAATAGATTTAGAGACGCAAAGTAACTGGCTCAGGGTCACACAGTGAGTGGGAATCAGAACCAGGATGTGATCTTCACTATTTCTGACATCAAAGCCCACCAGTGCTCTCCACCACCGAAGGATACCAGGTCACTCCACTTGCTAATAAGTAATAGTAACAAATGCCTATATAAATGTACTTCACTCAGGTACCATTCTAAGCACTCTACAAGTATTGACTTACTTAATCACAACTCTTTGAGGTTATCCCCCCCACTTAACAGAGAGGAAACTAAGGCCCTGGGAGGTGAATTTGCCCGGGATGACATAGGCAGGGACAGAGCTGGTGTTCACATTCAGCTGGTGAAGCTCCGGGATCCGTGCTCCTACCCTGCTGCCTCTCCTGATCCCTCAGTGCCATTCTCTCTCCAAAGGTGGCATCTGCCCTAGGTATTCTCTAAAGAGAAAGGTCTTTATTTCCCATAGTTTTGGAAGAAACCCATTATACATTAGTTTACCTACACCTTTCAACAGTAAGCACTTGGTGGGTGGGCGGCACTATTTTTCCCTGGTGAGTATTGCTGGGGCCAACTTGAACTTTCTCCTCAAATCCTGACTAACAAAGCAGCCCTGTCTTTCCAACGGTGGACTCCTTTAACTTTGCCTTTACCACTGGAGGTGACTCCTGGTCAAGTTCAATTCCAGCAGTCTAAAGAAATCCAGGGCAGAGACCTTTTTCCCCATCCATGGACCCAAGAGGTATGTCTGCCAGGACTACCAAGCTTTCTGCTCGCTTAAAAGCAAGGTCCCACCCAGCGAGTGTTGGTTGGACATCATGCTGTCCTTAGGAGGGACAGTAGTCAAGTCCACCTCTGTTAAGTAGAATATGATGTTCCCTCTGATTTCTATGTGGAATGAGCAACTAGCTAGACCTTCCCTACTCACTTCCCTTGAAACCTCTCCTGCCAAACACCCTCCGCCTTCGGTTGCTGACCCTCCACCGCCATCCCTGTGTGTGCTCATGGAGCAGCTTGATTCTCAGAGCTACTTTGAAAAGGGGTTCTGTGCACTCTGTTTGAAAAATATTCTCATGTACCCTATTGTTTAAGATGTTCAAGTTGTTTCTCTTTCCTTTTACCTTTTTATGTGGTTTGCATATTCTTCTTTAGTAGCTTTAGTGCCACCAGTATGCATGAGAATGTTTCCTTTTGCCCCTTAGCAATTCAAGCAATAATTGCTAAGTTGACTAATTAAAAAAATATCCTCACCTGAGGGTATGTTCATTGATTTTTCAGAGAAAGAGGAAGCAGGGAGGTGGGGGTGGGGGCGGAAAGCATTGATGTGAGAGAGAAACAAACATTGATCAGTTGCCTCTCATTTGCACCCTGACCAGGCATTAAACCTGCAACCTTTTGGTGTATGCAATGATACTCAGCCAACTGAGCCTCTCAGTCAGGGCGGACTTTTTTATTTTTTCATTTTTATTGTTGTTGTATTACATCCATCGCCTTTTTGCTCCCCTCCGTCCCCCTCCCCACCCACCCACCCATCCCCCCCAAAGTCAATCAGGGCAGACTTTTTAATTGAATGTTGATTCACAAATGGTGAAGTTAAAAATGGAGCCTGCTACCAGTAGATTATCTTTCATGGGAGTGAAACTTCCCTTAGCAGCCATAGAGTTTCTGGGGACTCTAGGTCAGTAGGAAGTTCACAGTCCCCCATTTAAGTTAGTTTTTGACTTAGATGTAAGGCAGAGGATAGTTCATGTCCAAGGAAATAAAATCATAATCAACACTGCCTCTTTTTCACTTGTGTATCCAAGTACAATTTACATGGTGTGCAAATTTCATATAAGACAATACTGGTATATGTTTCCATAGGTAGACATGAAGACAGAGTCTAGAATGGTTTCCAGGGTGGTTGGTTCATGGTGTTATCAAAGCCAAAGGCTTACATTGGAATTGTCTCCAGGGAGGGGGAAAATCTAGTTTCAATATTCCTTCAACTTTTGTGCTGACCAAGTGTTTATTAATACAACTTGAATCCCCAGTGGGTTTTTCTTTGGTTAACTGGTGAGCTTGAGAGGAATTACAATACCAAGAGATTGACTGTATAATAATTATCCACCATGGCCTGCTGGGCAGAAATTTCTCAACAGGCAGTCTCCAAGGCGCCTCCGAGGAAAGAACACAGGGAAAAGGCAGCATGAAATCTGGCTGCTGCCGTGGTTATCTGGTAGAGGTAAACCCAGAAGGGCCTCTCCGTTAGTGTGGGACAGAGATATTACAGCAAATGCTGGAAACACGAATTCTGATCACAAATGCCAGGTATATTTGCCTGTTTCTTGTTTGGCTTAAAACATCATCCCATGGGCAAATTCTTTTCTTCCACCCATATGCTACTTTGCAGCAGGATTGGGAGGTTGGGTACAAAAAGGTGTGAAAGAATTAAGAAGTACATATTGACAAATGGGTAGCTACATAAGAGTAACAGGGATGTAAAGTATAGCACAGAGAATATAGTCAATAATATTGTAATAACTATGTCTGGGGCCAAGTAGATACTTTACTTGAAATATTAGAGAGACCACTTTGTAAAGTATATAATTTTCTAGTCACTAGCCTGTACACTTGAAAGCAATATTGAATAATATTAAACACAAGCTGTAATTGAAAAAAAACAAAGATTCTATTTTGCTAGCTAGCAACCATCTATCAGAGGTAACTTCAGTCTTACCTAGGTTCAGCAGTTCTATTATAGTGATGATAAGATCTTTTTTTTTACCTTGTTCTACCGAATATAGTAAAGGCACTTAAAGATGAAAATGTATTTGAATTACACATGCATTTGAAAAGTGGAGGAGTTCTAGTCCAGATAATAGCTGAGGGTTTTCTTCCTTTCTTTTTGTGCGGAGGTCAGGAACTCAGTAATACTGCAGTTCAGGCCAAAACAAACTCTATATGATCTACTACCAATTTCCTTTCAAGTTCCCCTCTTTGCTAGGATGGACTTCCTTTTATTTTACTCCAGCTTGCATTAATCCCAGTTATAGAAGTTCCTTTCCTCTCCCTCCTGCCTCCAACTTCAAACATTTCTTACGTAGGAAACAAGGGACTTCTTTTTTTAAAGACCTACTTAAAAAAACATAAAGGACACCATGACTTTTGGAATATGTTTTGGCAGCCTGCAATTTCAGAGTTCACTTCCGAACAGACAGCATTGGATGGGGAGCTGAAATGCCTACGTGACCGCCGTGGTTGCTTTGAGCCAAACCGCCTGCTTATCTGATCTCCTCTGGGAATGAGGTGGTTGACACCTCCAGTGGTTATTTAATAATTAGATGCTTTATTTGTCAGAGACCATATAGTCTTTGACCAGTGCTGCTTCTTTGTGTAGGTTTTCACGATTCCATCTGGATGTTGACTGATTGCCCAACAAGATCAGAGCTTGAGCATGCTTAGGCCCAGTATTTTTAGCTTGAGTTCACATTTTGTCCTGTCCTCAGCAGCAGTTATTGTCGTTGCTGTCATGGACTTCCAGTTGAACGATTGTACCAGCCAAGCCCACTGACTGAGTTGCTGAGGAGCTCCAGCCAACAGAAGGCAGGATGTGGTTAAAATTGTGCTCTGATCCTATCACTGGTCTCAGGAAACCTACAGGTAGCTCGGGGATTTTCTTAAAGTCCTTATTCCTATTCCACTTTCTCCTCTTCTCTTCTTCTGAGGGTTCATAAGCTGGGCTATCAAGGCCACTAAAATCAAGAAGTAGGACTCTTGCTGGGATCTTGGCACACTGTCCTTCGTTATCACTAGAGGATGAGTTGGGCATCTTGTGTCTTGTAACTTCTGGAGACAGAGAAGGTTATGATGCTTCCTTGTGTATGTTCTCTTTCACTTCCAGCATCAGGCAGGTCAGTAATAGGCACCTCGCTGAGCCTGGGTCCTCCTTTGATTAATGGGGATCAGACCTACACCTGCCTTACAAAGTTGTTGTGAAGAATCAATAAGTGCTGTGCAAAATTTGCTAGATCAGAAAAATTAAAATAGTTTATCTGTATAGTTCTCAAGAGCCATTATTAGAGCTTTACAATATATCTGTAAAGTTAGACTGATTGATATTAATATTCCCATTAAACAGATGAGAAAACTGAGGCACAGAGAGCTGAATTGATTTGCTCAAAATCCTAAAAGTTATAGAAGTAGCACTACCCAGCAGAAACATAATGCAAACCATATATGTAATTTGAAATTCGATAGTAGCCACATAGAAGAGAAACAGTGAAATTAACTTGGAAATATTCTGTTTCATCCAATACAGTCAAAATTTTATTTCAACATGTGGTACTAGCCATATTTCAGGTGCTCAATAGCCACACATGTCTAGCGGCTACCATATTGGACAGAGCAGTAAAGGGTATTTATTAAGCACCTATTAAGAAGATACCTATGTGTAAGACATAACTTGTATTTAAGAAAGTTTGCTGTTTGGAGGCCAACAAAATGTCTTTAAAAATAATTTCTCTTTGGGGTACTTCCTTACAGAGACCTGCAGGAATCTATTGGACTATTTTTTTAATCTGTGAGAAAATTCCTAAACCATAAAGTTAGATTATTTGGGACCTCATTAACCCATATTGTAAACTTCTGTGACTCATCTTGTTTCTCAACCCTCTTAAAAACTAGGATTTTCTTAGTCTTATGCAAGGATGAAGTAATTTCAGAAAGATCCCACATCCCAATAGGGCCTAGGAGAATTGTCCACTGGAGCTGAGTGATCTTAGTTGGTGAACAATTTTTTAAAAATTAGTGACAAAAACATAGAGCTGCCTGGGGAATACAATGCCTGTTGGCTGAGATTAATGGCAAGATTAATAAATGGATTGCTTGATGAAAAGGCGCAAGAGAACAAAAACCAGTAGAGATTGTGGAGGAGGCTGCTTATTAATGAACTGTCAACCCAAAGAAAGTTCAAGAAACTTTCCTGTGTTAAATGCAGCAGGCTGGCACTTCTAATAAAAATTGGGGTCCTTCAGGAATTAATTACACTGGCCTTACAGCAAGAATTCATGGAATTGAGAAACGTAGTGGCACAGACCAGCACCGGCCGCTGCTGCAAACCAGGGAAGCTGCAGGAGAAACTAATCATTTTTTTTTTCATTGATATGTAGGATATTGTAGTAGCATAATAGCCGGTCAGACACAGGGATGAATGATGGGCTCCAGATATACACTGACTAATGAAACTACACATACTTTGAGATTGAAGTCACTTCTCATTTCATATGTAAAATTCCCTTCTGAACCTGATTTTCTCCTTATCCTGTGTACCCGACACTGAGGAGTCCCAAATAATTTTCAGAGTGATTATATGAGAGGCAGATGGACTTGACCGTCATTTATCAAGCTATGCCAAGAGCGAGCCCGGTATTCATTTATTCCAAGTTGCTGTAATTTCCCTGTTTGGTTGGCCTAAACCTTCTCTTTAATTAAACTTTGGTGTTGCCTCGGCCCAATGGATAAAGCAGCCTGAAGGAATGCAATGACAAGATGGAGATTGTCCAGAATTTGCAATTTGATATCGCACATAAGATATTGAAAGCTTCTTAGCCCTTTTTCACATCTGCCATGAAGGTAGAGTGAAAATGTTCTTCTGTACTATGTTTAGACCAAGGGTTCCCAAACAAACCATTAATCTTTTGGGTTTCAAATTTCATAATTAACCATTTCAGTTCAGGACTAAATTTATTCCTAGTAGAGTTTAGTTACATGCCTGGTGGTGTATGTACTAGTTTTCTAGGCACAAGATAAATAGAAGGTAAATCAATTAATTAATGAATGAAATCAAAACACATGTAATAAAGATGTTTAAAAGAGTTGCACATGCTGTCTGCTTTGAGAGGGTGTTATTTCAGGGAATGGATGTGAGGACTCTTCTATAAATGCATTTAGAGTAATGTTTAAAACCGTATGTAATAAAGATGTTTATGAGAGTTGTGTGTATAAAGTAAAACTTTTGATTGGTTTATGTGATAATGTATTCTTCCTTTGGGGTCTTAATATAAATGATCAGCCATTGTTTTCCCTCATCCAACTCTATTGGGCTGGGTTGGGAAACTTTTAGGAAAAAACTCCATCTACTTCTATCAGAATTATGAAAGTTATAGAAAATGAGTCCTTTAGTTGTGCATGGAGTATTCACCCTCTTTCTTGTGTATCAGGCCATCCATCACCCACCACTTTGACTTTTCAGGCCCTCATAATCCACATGATGCTTATCCTTTTGACTAAAACAACTCAATGACTTTTTCATGAATAATTAATCTGTTGCCTTTTTACTTTCAGCTCCAGGCTTTTAACTTTAATGTTGAGTTATCCAGCCTGTGTTGCCTTTCAGAGTTTCATTACCTTTAACCTCTTCCCTTCAGAGGTTCAATACCTCTTTAGAAACTTCAGTGTTTGCTATATTAAGGTGTCTTCAAGGCTTCTAAATTACTCTCAGGTCTGTGGTGTGAAGTGAATAACTGCAGGGATTGGTAGGATGAAATGAAAATTATTCTAGATTTATGTGTCCTGTCATTCTGGAAAACGTGGAGGTTTTCACTGCAAAGGAAAGTTAAAATGCGACTTGTTTTTTTTAAAAAGATTTTACTTATTATTTTGAGAGAGAGAGAGAGAGAGAGAGAGAGAGAGAGAGAGAGAGAGAGAGAGAAATCGATGTATGGTTGCCTTTCATTGGCCTCTAGCCATGGACCTGCCTGAAGACCTGGCTCGCAACCTGGTCATGTGCCCTGACTGGGAATGGAACCAGAGATATTTGGGTTTGCAGGCTGGTGCCTTATCCACTGTGCCACCATCCAGGGTGGGCCACTGTTTTTTGATGAGACAGTTGCACGTTTATTTTTTTGTATTGCGTGTTTCTAACTCTGGATGTTTTTCTAACAGTGACAATTTATACCAGATGACCTCCCAGCTTGAATGTATGACCTGGAATCAGATGAACTTAGGAGCCACCTTAAAGGGGTAAGGTTGTCTCTATTCCACTGCCCTTAAACTATAACTTAACACTCGTTTGAACCATTTTAAAGGTGCTTATAACTTATGGAAAAAGTACAATTTTAGAAGAACAGTTAAGACTCTTTGTAGAATCAAGATGTTTTCCTCCCACTGCCAATTGATAGGTTGTGCTTAAGTGTCAACTTTCCAGGTATATAAATAGGAGACATTTTTGTTCGGAACAAAGGAGTCAAGAATATTGGGAAAACTTAATATGGCCTTTGCTTACTGAAATTCTTAAGAGTTCTTCAAAGTTGTGTCCATTTAACCTCGTTTAATGTTTATGTTTTGCTAGTGATATCACAGATGTTAACTGTTACATTATGTTACCAAGCAATGATTTGCGTTTACACGGTTCAGGGTCTAAATTTATATTTGAGGCATAATGATTTGGACAATTCAGAATCAATTGTCCTCATTCATACCTGGTGGCACCAACAAGCTCCTTTACACTTGAAATACAACTATAATAGGGAGAACACAGCTATCAAACACAGGCAGGGACAATCCTTAGCACCTAAAAATAAACATAAAAGCAGGTTTTTAAAAAACATTTCTTTATTTTTTTTTAAATTTATTATTTTCAGAAAGAGGGGAAGGGAGAGAGGCAGAGAGGGAGAGAAACACCAATGTATGGTTGCCTTTCACCTGCCTCCAGCTACACAACTGGCTGGAGATCTGGCCTGCAACCTGGCTATGTTGCCCTGGCTGGGGAATCAAACCAGCGACCGTTGAGTTCACAGGCTGGTGCCTTACCCACTGTGCTACCAGCCAGGGCCATAAAAAGCAGGTTTGCTTTCAACAGTAAAAGAACTTGCTTTCCATTTTTGTGGCAAGTCTGGGTTGATAGGCAGTTGGAAATAAATCAAGCTTAGAGAGTTAAGTTAGTTCCCAAGTTCATGTCATGTGAACTGACAGAGCTGTGACTCCAAGCCCAGATCTGATTCCAAAAGCCCAGGCTTTTCCAGCTTCCCCTGGGGCCTTTCACTTCACTATCAGCTCCAGTGGGATTGGGGACTTACTTCAGCACTCTGGACTAGACTGCTGGCTTCACATTTTTGTGTATTTAGTGGCGTCTCATTGGATTCTGGGTTCTGGGGGGCTTTTAGAACCATGCATGCTCCATTCCCCATTCCCCACTTCTTCTTCTCTTCTAGAGTTGCTGCTGGGAGCTCCAGCTCAATGAAATGGACAGAAGGGCAGAGCAAGTGAGTGGACAATGCTATGATGGCAAATGACATAGGCCTTGTTGATGGTGCCTGGGGCAATGCAGGAGTTAGGACTGACCATGGGTAATCACGGTAGCCATCAGTGCACTGGGATGGGAAAAACCTACCCACCTCCCTCTTTTTGCTTCTTATTTACCCACGACATATTGTGGATGAAAATGGAGATGGTGACATTTCTCATCAGCATACTCCTGAAAAACAATTTTTATAATGATGCAGTAGGAACCTTGCTCATTTCCTCCTGTCTGTTTCATAAACTACTTCGTTTGGGGCATTGCGCACATTGCTGTTAGATGAATCGAATCTTTCAGTTATATGTCACTTACGTTTTCTCCATTTACCTTTAAATCTCTAAGGGAGAACTTAATTTTTACCCCATGTCTATGGCCAGACTTCCTGAAAAGAAATTTTCATTCCCCAACATCTGTGTCTTCCTCAGTCCTGTAGCCTCAGCCCTGGGGCATTTCTGTAACTACCTCTTCTGATTTCATTTTCTCTGCTTGAATACCAGAACCAGCCTCCTTCTCTCTTCTCATCCTTCTTCCTTTTGTTGGCTCAGTCTTGTTTTATGGATCAGCCTTTAATAATCAACAGAGTTGTTTTTCATCTTTTAAGGCTGACTGTTAGATCCTTCTCTCTATCCCACTTCCAATTTTTCTTTTGTATCCACATCTCCACTTCCTCTCTCTAGACCCCCAAATAAGAAGCTTGCTGTTGATTTAACTTTTTTCTTTCCCCGCTTGCATTCAAGGGGATGCTCATAATTTCAGCATTCTGCCTACACTCAACTTGTCTTTTATATATTTTTGGCATCTTGGTCCTACTCTCTTTTTCTGGATCTCTTCCTTTTTTAATTCTTTTCTCCACTCCAAATTCAGAACTTTCCCCAAACTAAGGGCCAAGAATAGAAAGAACATGATTATGAAGTGTGTGTGTGTTACAGTTTTTAAAAGTTCTTCATGTTGGAGTACAGGGTTTGTTTTTTGCCTAATTATAAAAATTACAGATAAGGAATCTTGGCATCTGTTTGAATCTGGGCCTTTCCACAGTTGAGATAATTTTGATAACTTTCAAGGCCTGTAGACATGCGATAACAGTTTGTTGCTGGAGAGTCAGAAGCTATATTGTAAGAATGAAGCATGAAGTATGAATAATTTGTTTTTTTTTCAATTCGACATAAGAAGAATAAAACTAGAAGAGTTCTTTCCCCCCCCATTGGTCTGGTGCTTACATTTTGAGAAAGGATCTCTGAAATCAAAATGTGAATACTAGCTTCATTCAGAGAGCTGTAGGAAAAGGATCAAATGCCATAGTCCTACAGAAGGGCAATTCTTTGGAGAGCAAAATAGGTGTGCAGTTGTCTAACTTACTAACATAAACTCTCACACTGGATTTGTCCTTTCAGAACATACTGTAAGTCAGCTTCTGTCTGCTTCCAGTTGTGAATGGAACATTTATCCAAGGATGGATGATAACATTATTGGGCCCTATGTGAGCGGCTTTATATATGTTCCCTTTTTAGGTCTCATGACAATGCTAGGTTTATGGTCATGGCCATCTTTCATGAGGAGGTTAGCAAGATTAAGCCACCTAACCAGGTTCACGTAGGTGGTAAGTGGCAGATCCATGTTGGAATCTAATTCTGTCTGACTCTAGATTCTGGGCCCTAGACTGGAGTTTCTTAAGCTTTTTAGATTGTGACCATAGTAGAAATGCCTTTTACACTGAGATCCAATATATATATGTGGACGCATGTGCATGTGCACACCTACACAACTCAAAATTTTCAGAAAATAATACTTACCCTTACTCCATGCTATGCATACTGATATTCCCTACTTTACTCCATATCACTTTCAAAATGCTGGTGGTGATATGTAGATTGATTTTACAAACCACTGATGTGTGGAGACCCACAGGTGGCCTCTCCTTTAGCTCTTGAAGAGAATGACTCCTTACCTTTTTCCTCCAGGCATATGAACAGCCAAGAACTGGATTCAGCTGAATCTCTTCCTCCAGTAGAAAGTTTAACATTTCCCCAGCATAGGGTGGAGATTGTGGACATAATCTGGGGAGGTGTCATTCTTCTTTGTAATACCGAATTTGCTTCTTTTGCCGCAACATGAAACACTGAAAATACATTTCAGAAAAGCTATTTCATAAAGTAAAGAGAAAAAATAAACATCTTTTGCTTTAATCTGTAACTAGTGTCCTGACACTATTTTGAAATCGGTGGTAAGAAAAATCATGGTGACAAGGTAGATATATAACAGGAAGGAAACCTGGAGGTTAACTCATGTTTTGGAGAAGAAAGATAGCAATTCCCATGTCACTCATAAAAATGAGGTATTATCAATTTTTTATTAAAAGATCGTGTACTTCAGACTAACCCCCACTCTTTGCTCAAACCCGCACTACATATTTGTTCATCTCTTCTTTCCTTGAAAATGCTACTTTTATTTTTAAAAGGCTTGTTTCCTTATGTCCTAACAAGTGCACAGGGGCATCTTTTATTCAACGTCTGGGAGCGGTGATATTCTGGTGGGGCTGGGATCTTAAGGAGCGCTCAGGGAAGCTGAGATAAAAACATGGTATCATGGGGAGAGGAGGATACTCTTGCCACTGTTTTACTCTCATCTCCTTCTTCCTGGACTCATTTTCTAATCTCTGCACGCCCCTTAGGACCAGAATTATTTTTATGACCTCAAATGGAAGAATATTGTATTTCAATTTTAAGTCAAAAGCGAAGATACTTTATGAAACCACTCTCTTAACTCTGGTCCATTAACTCACGCACAAACAAACAAAATTAGATTTTTAAAGTGGGTCCCTGAGAGAAAGAACTGCCAGAGATCCTTTCTGAGTACTAGTCCACTTTTATGAATCGTTCTGTTCATGGTCCTTGCATTGTCTGCTTTTTAGTTCTTGAAAAAGATTTTCTGCGTGTTCTTAACGGCCGCTGCTTTTTGTAAGGCTGCCCCCAAACCTTGGCTACTCTGTTAGCCTGTTTTGTCTCTCCTGAAGAAAATATCCTGCAAAATGGAGAAACACATCAACCTTGACTGTGGTCCAAGTTATTAAAACAAGGAAGAACTTATTCTCTGGGGATGTGGGTAGGGGGAGTGGGAAATTGAACACAATAGAAATGTTAAAGGAGTGCTGAACAAAATGAATGTCCCTTTGCTGGTCCAAGAAGTTCACAGACTGTTGGGAACACACAGTGTTTGACCTGTGGATGCTTGAAAGGAAAAACGAAAGCCTCGTGACGAGTGATGTATGGTGCAAACAAAGCTACGCGGTTTGGTAGGGCAAGGCTGTTGAATCTGGAGAAAATCCCCGCTAGACATGGTCTCATCCCTGAGAACCTGTGCCAAAAGAGATAGCTGTCTTCCCTGGCTGGGAGTTCCAACACACAGCCCAGCACCTTCCCCAGCTTGTGAACATAAGGTACTCGTCCAAGAGATTTACTTCTTGAAAATACAGAGCCTGCTTTTTAAGTGGCTCCTGGAGCTTGAGATGCAAAAAAGCAAAGATGGGCGAGAAGCAGCTCTGTGAATATCAGCGTTCCACAGTGTACTTCTCCACCTCCACCCCCAGCATAAAGTTATGTTCTCCTTTTAAATGAATGGTGATGTTAATGTGTTGGAAGCAAGCAGTTCCTGGCCTGGCATTGGACTTGGCTGGGGTCCGTTAGCCATAGTATAAAACACAGCATGGGACTCCTGAGCTTGCAGATGGAGATGGAGATCTGATTTAGAGCCATGTGGCCCTGGTCCAGTGGACGAATTCAGTTGCCTCTTGGCCTTCACTTTTCACTCACTTGCTGTTCCGTTCTCCTTCCTCATTATTCACCTTTCCCACTTTTTTCTCTTTAGGCATATAATAACTTGATTTATTTAATTTGTTGATTATGTACTACAAATTATTGCAGTGTTGTGTGTTTCAACCTTTATGAGAGCACTGGCTTTTTGAAAGTATTGTCAACCTCTTAAAAAAAAAATACTTCACTTAACAATACTTTGAGGGAGGGGTGAGCAGGGCATTGGAGAGCAACGGAGAGAAAAGTGGGACAACTGTAATAGACCAACAATAATAAAACATAAAGATAAGGCATTTTGGATTTTATAGACTTACTGTCTCCACACCGTGTTCCTATTTTATTTTAAAGCAAGGAATTATTCTGTTGTCATAAAGGTGAGGAAAAATGATAAGTTTGCTCAGTTCAGAAGAAGGGAGCTGAAACCCTGGCTGGTGGCACAGTGGATAAGGTGCTGGCCTGGGAACCCAAAGGTCGGTGGTTCGATTCCCAGCCAGGGCACATAACCAGGTTGCAAGCCAGGTCTCCAGCCAGGTCTCCAGCCAGGTCTGTGGCTGGAGGCAGGTGAAAGGCAACCATACATTGATGTTTCTCTCTCTCTCTGCCTCTAAAAATAATAAATATAATCTTTTTTATAAAAAGAAGGGAGCTGAGCAGGAAAGATAGGAAGGGAACGTGGAGGGAAGGGGCCAACCTGGAAGTGACCTTGGTGGATGCAGCACAGGGAGATGAGGTGAGGTTGATGAAGACTCCAGGCTGTTGATAAAGAGTGTGTGTGTGTGTGTGTGTGTGTTTGATGGGGAGAAGGCAGCAGATGAGTGGAGGATCTCTTGCATGAACTCAAAGGTTTTTGAACCTCTCGCATCTGTGATCCTGTCTTGGTCCCTTCGGAGATCTTCAACTAACCCATTCATTCTTTTCCCTGCCTTCTACCCAAGAAAAAGCCATCACTGTTAGCTAGAAAAACACTGATACAGAAGTTACACTAATAAAAAGTCATCCAAATAAAAGTTTATCTGAAGTAAGGGCTACTGTGCATTTTTAGTAGTTTTTTCCCTATTAAAAGCAAATAAGTTCCTTTTAGTCTGGATTTATTTATTTATGACTCTTCATTTTAAAGGGGAAGGCACAGATAGAGTGTTCATAAGGCTAAGATGGTGACTTTATTGAAAATGAAAACAACTTTTTCTCCTTTGATCATGAAAGTAACACAGGCTTATTATTTTTAAAAAATTCAATTACTTTTTAAAAATTCAGACAGTACCAAAACATTGTAAAGGAAAAAAGTTATCTCTTATCTTACCACCCAGAGACAACTTTTAAAAAACATAATGGAGTATGTTTTTATTTGCAGAGAAAAAAATTCTGGAAACATTTACCAATCTATTAACTGTAGTTGGCCTCTGGAAAGATTAGAGAGGAAACACCTAATAGAGATGAGCAGAAGAGATCTTAGCAGCAGATAAAACCAGACAACACTTTCATGGAGTTTTGCTGCAAAAAGGAGCTAAGAAATGGAGTCCCAGTTCAATGGAGATAGAGGGCCAGAAGAAGGTGGTTTCATTATCAATTATTTGCCTATCTATCTATCAATCATCTATCATCTATCTATCATTCTATCATCTATCTTATCTATCTATTTATATTTAGAAAGAAGTACCCACATAATTGCTTTCTGATGAGAGTGAGCAACAAGAGGCAAAAAGTAAAATACAGTAAAATAAACTGATGATGGGAGGGGATGGAATTGCTGGGGCAATGCCCTTGAGAGAGAAGAAGCTCTGTGAGCAAGGGCATGTTCCTAGTTAGCTAGGAACTGGGATAGTTCATCTGGTAACAATATTGATTTACAAGGGTTCTTTGTTTAAAAGGCTATTAACCCTTTGCTTGTCATAATTACTGCACATCTTTTTTCTGGTTAGTGTTCTAACCCTGTAAATATTTTCTTTTTTCTGTCAGAAATTTTTATTTAGATAGGAAATATCTGTTCATGTGTCTTTTCATTACATGTATTTTCACCTTTAATGAGATACAGTTGACATATAACATTATGTAATTTTAGGCTGTACAGTGTGATTATTTAAAGCATATATTTGTATATATTAGAAAGTGATTACCTCCATAGTGGTTAATGTCTGTCACTTTATCTAATGCACAGAATGGTGACTGTAGATAATAATACTGTATTAAATACCTGAAAGTTGTTAAGAGAGTTAATCATAAATGTTCTCACCACAGTCCCCACCCCAAAAAGGTAATTATGTTATGTATTTTTTATGGCTGCTTTTGAGCAATAATGGTTGAATAGAGCTTATTATAATTTCAAGTTTTTGGCTTTTATATAAAGCCTGGAAAGATTTTTCCCATTCCAAGATTTTAAAAAATTTACTTATTTATTGGTATATTTTTAATTTGCTTTTTACACTTAAACATTTAATTCATTTAATTCATCTTATATTTACTTGGCAATTATATTTCACCTTTATTTGTTTCTGGATGACTGACCAGTATCCCCAAACTATTCTGAGTAATCTTATCTTTTTCACACTGATTTCTATCGATCCTTGGATCCTATTGAATTCCTTGGATCCATTTCTAGACTCTTTTCTCTTTTGATCAGACTGGCTTTTGTTGCTTAGTATCAGACTGGTGTTTTGTTTCCATAAGTTTACAGTGTATTTAACAATCTAATATTTGCCTACCATTACACTTTTTAAAAACTCTCTCTATTATCTCTCGTTTATTCTAATTTAGATTGATTTTGTTAATTTCAAAGAAAGTCTATAAATATTGGTTCATTAATTGTGACAACACCAATGTGAGATGTTAATAACAGAGGAAAATGGGTATAGGGAATATGGGAATTGTCTGTAGTATCTTAGAAACTTTTCTGTAAATCTAAAATCATTCTGAAGTAACAGATTTATTTTTAAAGTCTTAATTAGAGTTTTGATTGGATTGAATCAGGTTTAAAAATTAATTTTGGACAGAGGGGAGCAAAAAGGGGATGGATGTAATACAACAACAATAAAATTAAAAAAAATTAATTTTGGATGAGATTGACTTAAAAAATTTTTTAATCCTTTCTTCAAGGACATGCTATTTTTCAACATTTTTTCCCAGGTTTTATTCTGTCAGATGTCCTTATTTAGAATTTCTTCTTTTTCAAGATTTTTAACAGAATGCTTTTGGCCTCAGTCTGTTTGAGAGTGTGAGTCCTTTGGGTGTATTATGAATATTTCTTTGTCTCTTCACCATGAATTACTTAGTTGTGTTACTAACACCAGTTTGGAGGGTGGGGCCTGCAGAGAAGATTATTATGCACAAAGCCTTCGTACCTACTAGCCTCCTTTTCAGCTGGGGAAGCAGGAGACACCTTAGTCTTCAGAACATTGTGCTTGATGCTGAGGTTTTAGGGAGGACTTTTTAAGTGTAACTGAGCATAGTTGAGTAAATTTTTCTGTTTCAAGAACATGTAAGCAAGCTCCCTGGGTAGGAGCCTTTGGGAACCCAGGGTGAAAAGATCTAGTTTCCTGTGTAAAATGCAGGGTTCATCTATCAGGTGGATTTGGGACACCCGTTCTTAGGGTAAAGCTAGCAGCAGTCTCTGACCATAGAGCAAAGTGTCTATGAGGATATAGGATCCAGTGGATTAGATAAAATTGGGATTTTGATGAACTAGCTAGCACCTTGATGTCAAACCATGTGTAAGGGAAGATCCAGATATTTCTTATATGGTCCGATGAAGTGGTCTGTGAGAATGTGAGTACCTGCATGTATGCGTTGAAGTAGGATGGAAAGCCACGTTTAAAAATATTCTTGGCCCTGGCTGAGTAGCTCAGTTGGTTACAGCATCATCCTTATATGCTGCAGGTTCAATCTCCAGTTGGGGTACACGCAAGAAGCGACCAATGAATGCATAAATAAGTGGAATAACAAACTTATGTCTCTCTCTTGTCCTAAAAATCAATGAAAAAATTAAAAACATATTCTTCCAAATAGTAGGGGCCTGTAACCATTGTGGATATTTTTGGATTATGTTCTACCTGAACTGCTGTGAGAAAATGGATTTAAAATAGCTCTGAGCTCTGCTCTGAGTGTGAAATAAGAGGGAAAAAATCAGCTGGAAGAGGTTTATGTACCATTTCAATGGTGAGGATGGCTTGATGGTTCATAAGGGCTGATTTATACAAGTGTTTTTGTCAGGCCAGTAACCCTTCAGCCTATGTCCCCTATTAAACAGTGGCCAGTGACTAGGCTGTATGGGAAGTGGAGACTTATGAGCTGTGACTATAAAGAAACTTTCAGAAGAGGAATATAAACCAGGCTTATGTACTAATAGCATGGTTGGGACAAGTGGGCATCTTCCCAAAGGCCGTACCTTGAAGGGACCAGTATTAATTTCCAGATACGCCGTTTTAATATATTTGGTGAAAAAATAAATACAGTTACCTTTAGATAACTGTTAGATTACATATTAACCTGGACTTTTTCTATAGAAAGTGGCAGAACCCCAGTTGTAACTGGCTTAGGTCAAGGAGAAATTTAGCAGCTTACTGCATTGCATTAATAAACCCCATATCTGGCTTCAGGTGTTCAGATAGTGTCATGAGAGCACCTCATTGTCTCTTGTCTCGGTTTTCTTCTCTGTGCTGCCTGCCTAGTCAGGCAGGCTGTTTCTATTGAGGCAAAAAAAGCTCAGGGAGGAGGCTTCTCTGGTGGTTCTTCTCTAGCAAAAGACACAGGGAAGGCTCCAATTGGTCTGGATTGGGCCATGTGGCTAGAGAATGCAGTGATCTGATTGGTCAGACCCTAGGCATGTACTCATCCCTGGAGCCCTAGTTCCTAGGGTGGAACTAGAGAGGGGTGGACCCCTGAAAGGAAAAGAAGGTTGTGTTATCAGAGGAAGGTGGGATGGATGTAGAACAGTCAAAGCAAGAGACACTCAGTAATTTAAAAAGTCAAAGTTAAAAGTGGGGTGCGTCTTCGTCCCCTCCAGATAGTATGTGGAGATGGATGCCATACAGATAAATGAGACTTAGATAGAAAATAAATGAAGGATGACGTGAGGAGAAAGCCTTCTTTTTAATGCCCATCGGAGGGCTGTTCATTAAAAAGTAAAAAAGAATTATTACCATTGTGTAATTTTTCATTAAAATGGACACAAAATATATATTTTTTGTTAAAATAAAAACATGCATAGTTTCATTGAACTCTGAACTGAAGTGAAACATTTGAAGGCATAAGGAAGGTAAATTTTTAAAGTAAAAAATAGATGAATTCTTTTATATAGACTACACTTCTGGGAAAATTTTATACCTATGAATTATCAGATTATAGGCAGTACTTATGTGTTTTCTTTTAAATGTAAGATGGTTTTAGTTTTAGGTTCTACTTTCTGTACTGAAATAAGGAAAGAGTTTTTTTTTTTTTTTTGCCTGGTTCCTTTATATTCTTGGAAGCAGATTAATCTTTCAGTTTTTAATGTATCATTGATTTTTTACATTTCCACTCTAAAGGATTAAGTTACACAGACACAGAAAAGAGAATGACTAGATGGTATTGCTGATACAATTGCGCAGAATTTTGAATTTTATTTGAATATCGCCTTTAATTTATCTCCCTCGAAGAATAAATTAACATTCATGTTGAACTAGGGGTAGCTGTGCTAGGCTGCCAACAGCTCTGAATATGGGCAAGAGAATAATCCATTATCTAGTCATTTCTCCATGCTGGGTCTTAAAATGGACATGAAAGTGAGTTTTGAAATTACTCTGGCTACAGGGAAATTATATTTCCACTCACTAAAGCTTTAAACCTAAGCACTCCGGTGTGATCGCTGAAGCTTCTTAAGGGAAATTCCTGTTTTTTTGAACCTTAAGTCCCTCTAGGGCCCAAAGTCCAACTGTCTTTGGTTCATCCTTGTGTGTCATGAGCATTTGTGCAGAGGCTATTGTTTCGTTGGCTTTGGTTTACTTTGTTGGTTGTCCTCTCTCAAGTCTCATTTGTGTGTAACTGTCCCTCCCACCCTCTACCCCTCTTGTGTTTTTGATTTGTTGGAGATGGCCAATCAGTTGGTCAGTAGAATATCCCAGAGTCTGGATTTGGCAGATTGCCTCCTCTTACAGTCTTTTAACTTTGGGCCTCCATCTATGTCCTGTGTTTTCCATATGTGGGTAGTTTAGATCTAGGGGCTTGATAAGATTTTTTTTTTACAAGAGTAATTGAGGAGTGGTGGTGTGTTCAGCTTCATCTCAAAATACAGTTTCTTAACATGGTTTTCCATTGCTTATGTCCCTCAAAAGGGGACACATTAGACAGGTGTGATGGTTTTCCAGGCTTGCAGCAAAGTGTATTTCCAACACCAAAAGGAATCAGGCACTTAAGTGTCTCATTTGCAAGCCTCACTATCAAGAATAGAGAGGGAAAAAAAAAAAAATAGAGAGGAAAGAAGAGTTCATGGGCAAATTCCTTTTTTATTTGAGACACAAGAGTTTAAAGTTTTCCCAGGTGCATTTCTTCAATTTGATGAACTCTGCAGAGGTGAGAAGACAGAGGTGAGGATAGGAGGTTGTCCCTCTGGCCAGCGACAAGGGGTGCAAAGAGAAATGTCAGGCCAAGGTTTTTCCTTTTGAATATTCATATCAAATGCTAATTGTTTTCAAATTGCTCTTTTTACCTCTTTTCCTCCTTCCTTTTTTTTACCTCTTCTGTTGATAAGGGATTTCGGGGAAGCTCTGGTTTTCCTCATCTGTAAAATCTCAATTCCTTTTTATTAATCTTCTTGTGCCTGTGGAATATCAAAATTAATCATTTCTAAAGAAGCTACTCTTCAAACGTTGTTTTTTTTTTTCTCCCTGGGCTGAACCTCAATGTACAAGTTTTCAGCATGAAGGAGGCTCATAATTTGTATTATATGAGGAACATTTTTCTCTTTTTGCAAACTTTCTAAGGACAAGTGATTATGTATTTTAAAGTCATCTAGTAAAAGCCTACTTTCTCAGGATACATTTTTATGCGATGTAAAGCTGTTTAGGAAAATGTACAGTCTAAACCCAATGCCAGAAATGAAGTCACAAGGAGTGTGCATCTGTGTAGCTTATTTTCCCAGTTAGGTAGAAAGATTTAAAATATATATATATTGTGCTCAGTTTTGACTGCTCTGTCACCCATAAGCAGACCATTTCCACCTGTGTGTCTTACACTTTTCTTTAAACCAAATAAATATGGGGCCTCAAAACAGAAGATGAAATATACTGAAGGGTGAATGTTTTGAACTGGCCCCTCCTCATTGCTCCTACTCTTATTCCACTTCCAGCTACATTTGTAAAAAGTTCAGCAGGCTTGATTTCACTTACACCCCTGGAAAAAAGATCTGGGAATTATTCAAACATCATGGTGATAGATGTGAACCCAGGATGGGTTACATCACCAGAATTGTCCCCCTAGTTCTGATGAAGAGCTGAGCTGATCTGCACTCAAGCCCCATTTGTACCACTTGCCATCTGTCTGGCTTCACGCATATAACCCAATCTCTCCTTAAACCTCAGCATTCTTTGCTGTAAAATGGAAACGAATACCAGTAAGTAATGGTTAACATTTACTAAGGGCATGCTGTGTACTGAGCCTCATGCTATACTTACCTCATGTCATTTGATTCTATAAGAGCCCGATTTGGGGAGGGGCAGGAGTTTTTCTAACTCTACGTGAAGTTGAAGCCAGGTTAAGTTGTCATTTGCCTCAGGTGTTATACCTTAATTACTCCTAGGGTTGTACTGAGGATAAAAATGATAACTTTTATAGCTCTCAATCATCAGGCTGTAAGACACATACAAGAAATAACTTTTGTGATTGTCGGTTACCTATTACATAGAATCATTGACCTGAACATTTGTTGGGATAAGGTTACTGAGTGATATTAAACTTTTACTCTCCCATATAGCTTACCTCTTGGATTTTCAAACTAATCTATGAAATACATTATTAGCTCCACTTTACAGATGTGAGCAGTATAGATGATTCACTCATGACCACAGAGCAAATAAATGATAGAAGTGGACCTATTAGTCTGGAGAGAAAGGATCCACATTACTTTAGCCCTTTCAAATGTATCTGTAAGAAACTGAATAAATCCAGTTCCCTTAGTGTGGTGAGTTGTGGGTCATTACCCACAAAGATATCCCGGCCCTAGAACCTGAGAATCTTGCCTGATGTAGCTAAAGTGATTTTGCATGAGAGATTAAGTTAAAGATCTTGAGGTGGGGAGATTATCCTGGGTTATCTGGGTGAGCCCTAAATGTAATGTCTTGATAGAGAAGACAGAGGGAGATTTGATTACAGAAGGATAGCAGGAGATACAGCAGAGGAAGCCAGAGGTCAGAACGATGCAAAGAAGGACCAAGGAATGCAGGACCAGGGAATGAGTTCTGGAAGCTCAAGAAAGCAAAGAAAGAGATCTTCCCCTCAGGCTCCAGAAGAATATAGGCCCGCCAACACCTTGGTGAGGCTGATGCTAGGCTTCTCATCTTCTGAATTGTAAGAGAATAAATTTGCGTTTGAAGCCGCCACCTTTGTAGTAACTTGTTACAGCAGCTGAAGGAAACCAAAGCACTTGCATGAACTACATGGCAACTATGGTTTTCTTTCTGTAACTTCCATGCTTAAACCTACTTTCAAGTGGGCCAGTGAAATTTGGAAGTCAACCACTGAACTTTAGAGGAAAACCTGTCGATGATAACTTCTGGATTTTGCTCTAATAATACTGGTCAGTCCTGCTGTCCCAGTATAGCATCCTTTTAAGCTTTCTAGGGTTTGGAAGGTTTTAGTTCTCAGTTTTCAAAGAATCTGGCACATCCCCACCTGTGCTTTGTTGCCACAGGGAAGAGAACAACAGAATCAAGGTGGAATTTTCCAGTTTGATGCTTAAACTTCACTGCCCAATGTTTAAAGCAGAGGTTGCACACTGGCAGTCTTTAGGTGAGGGGATGTTTTGTTTGACCTGTGACTTGACAATGGTTCTATAAATTTTCAGTTATTTGCCAGAATTTAAAACTCGGGTGATCTCATCTAAAATCCTAGATTTCTGACTTTTCTTGGAGAATGGAAAGACCTGAAAATGCCAGGTTCCTAATTATTGACAGTACTTGGCTGGTAGAGCAGAGTCCTGGTTTCCTCCTTTGGGTAGAAAGTAGGGTGGCCAGGATGGCTGTCCCTGTCTGTTCAGTGCCATTTTGCGCTCCAGGGCTTTCTTAATTTGTTCTTCTTACTTACTTGGCCCTGGTAAGTTTATGTGAGTTTGTGGCTCTGCTTTAAAGAAAAAAGGAACAAATGTATATTCTGACCAGTTCAAGAAAGACAAAATAGTTTTGCCCTTTGGTCAGTAATCTGAAAGTTCATGGAGAAGAAAAGAGGTGACAAGAGAGGTAATACAGGTAAATGTCTTAGTTTTCAAATAGAAAAAAGAAAAAAAAAACAATAGTGAATTCTGGAAAGCAAAGAACAGTGAGGTTAGTTTGAATTCTTGGGAAAGTTATTAAGGCGGACCTTTGGGAACATGTAGGAAAGAAAATGGTCATTAGGAACTAAAGTATGTAAACCATATACAGGCAATGTTCAGGTCTGTTTCTTTTTGTGGAGGAATTACTAGTCTCATAGTGGAAGGCCATACTAGTCTAGTGGGTCTTTATTGCAAAAATACATTTGATGGTTGCTTTTGATGTCCTTGTGGGAATTATGAGCTAAATACTTGAATGAGTGACTGAAGGGGCTGTCTTAAGTATGTTTATTAAGCAGTGTTCTGCGGCAGGAAGGGAGAGCAGTTACATTGCTTTGAGCCTCTTTCCCCATATCCTCACCTGCCCGTACCAGGCACACTGGCCCTTCTCTGAGCCACAGCTGCCCTCATTCCATCTCACTGTAAGCGTCTGTGATCTCCCTGACGATCTTGGCCAACAAGTCCTCAAGGCCACACTTAGATTGGCACCTAATAAAATGAAGGGGATTAGGAAGAGGAGGATCCAGCTAGTAAAGAACTTTAGACACCAGCTCCTGTTGTAAGTAATAGAGGAAAGAACCACAGTTCGGTAGCCTGGAGAGCTGTCTTCAAATATCTAAAGGACTGTCATGTGCAAGAGAAATTAGATTCAGGCTATCTCATGGAACATTTATGGACTATGAACCTTTTATTTCAGTCACGACATTGAGAGGATATGAAGAGGAGCAAGCCGGCCTCTGTCCTCAAGGCCCAGCTTGCCATAGATCAAAGGAGGTCGTGCAGAGATGGCTATAGAATAGTAATGCTTATTCTGTGGTTCTTCAAAAGACGGAAACAAGGAGGCTGATTTTAGCTTGGTTTAGAAAGATTTTCTCTAACAACAAAAACTCTCCCCATATAACAGACTTCCCTGACAAGCTGTCATCACCAGTCATTGTTCAACTGTTGGGGATGAGCTAGAGGAACTTTGAATGGTGGTTGGAGTAGCTAGCTAAATTTTCTACCTCTATCAGTGGATGGTTCTGAGAACACCAACCTGCTTTCCTTTACTTATCTAGGGAAAGTCATCATTGAGCCATGGCCTTCATTTGTACCCTTGGGGTCCTGCACAGATTGCAAAGAAAGACTTGGTTGTGCAGGGTTTCTACAATGTGGAATTGCATTGTGTGTTTGTCTTCTGTAGACACAAGAGCCAATAGGTAGGATCCAACTCTCTTTCTTATTCATGCACCTGGTAGAAGAGTCTAGTGGCATTTTTGACAGATACAATCTTGTTGCTGGTTGCCTCTTATGTTTGTTGGCTTGCCTCTGGCTGTGAGGATCATGCCATTCCTTTCGAATGGCATAACACTTCACTTCTTGGGACAGGTATCTTGAATAATACCTATTTCCCATACATTCCACCCTCCAGGAAACCCAAAACATTCAGAGGTCAGCTGCCAAGGTAGGAGATTCCTAACTCTTTCCCTGTGATGGCAGAACTTGAAGATAATTCATATTTCTTTTGCTGTGTCCCCAGAGATCCCCCGGCCTTAGAAAATGTGTAAGCCACATTTTAGCTGCATGCAGAAGGCTAAGCCAAGCCAAGACAGCATCTCTTCACAGCCTTTGAGGCAAAATCTTCTGGCGGCAGCATTCCTGTCCTGTCCTCTTTCTGCTACCCCATCACCATTGTCATCAACTCTCACTTCCCCAACTGTCTATGTAATTGTAAGGAACGCAGACATGGCCTCTTTTTCTTGGCAAGCACATTCTAAGGTTCAGAAAGGCAGATGCTATCTGGGTTCGGCATGTCTTTCCAATTTTTGCTTGTTCGACCCTGTGTTTGGCTCTGTGGGACATTTCCCTCCAGCTATATCAAAAAAAAAATCACCTGAAAGGTACGCAAACAAGGTGTGTGTAGTAGGTTAGGGGGAGCAAACGGCCACCCATCTGCCCGGCCTGCTGTCATTGCTCTGTGCAAAGGAGACAGATGATCCTTTTTAAAAAGCTTGCAGCCAGAACTAATGTGAAACCCCACAGCTGCTGTGGCCGCAGGGTGTGTGGACATGTCCGTCGTCCTGGCAGACACTCTTCCCTTCCAGGAATTCTTTCCCCTGGGTGAGTGGGAGTTGAGCCAGCCCCAGGCTTTCCCCAACACCTTCAGACGGAGTGGGCTCATCAGCCCAGCTACCTGCCTCCTGCACCAGGACCGCTGGAATCTCTAGAGTAAACAGTCAGAGGGTGGAGGTTCTCAGCCTTGACAGCCGGTTAATTGCACCTGGGGGCTTCAAAAAAGGCCAATGCCTGGACCCCATTCTCCAGAGGTAATTTTTAAAAAAGCAGCATCACAAGTTGCATATAGCATACAATTCACTCATTTGCAGTAGGCAGTTCAATAGCTTTAGCATAATGAGAGTTATGTGACTGTTACCACAGTTTTCAAGGATTTCTCTCCAGCTTCCCCAGCCCTAGGTAGCCAACCTCTAATCTACTTTCTATCTCTATAATTATGCCTATTCTGGATGTTTCATATATATGGAATCACACAATAGGTAGCTCTTTGTGACTGACCCCTTTCACTTAGTACAGTGTTTTCAAGGTTTGTCCCCATTATCACATATCCATATTTCATTCCTTTTTATTGTCAAATAATACTCCATTGCATGGATATGCTATAGTTTGTTTACCCACTCATTGGTTGAGTCTACTTTTTGATGAGGTGGATAAATGCTGCTTATAAACAATGTGCACAAGTTTTTGTGTAAACATGTGATTCATTTCTTCTGGGAATACACCTAGAAGCGGACTTGCTGGGTCACAGGGTAACTGGATGTCTATCTAACCTTTTGAGGAACTGCCAGGCATTTTCCAAAGCAGCTGCACCATTTCACAGAGGAATTTCATAAAAGCTCTCCATGGGGATTCTAGATGTCATTATAATGTGCTGACCATGTGGATAAGAACCCTTATTCTGCCTCATTTGGAAGTAAAATAATATCCGCAGAACAGATATTAGTGTTTTCCTGAGGAGAGAATACTTTTAAAGCGGAGCATGCACTGCTTCCAAATGGTTCTTTTCAACATTCCACATCCCTCAGTTCCCACTAGTAGTCCAAGGTCAACCTGAGCATCGACTAGGGGACCTGTCAGTCTAATGCTGGAGAAAAATTACCCAGCGTCCACCTTTGGCGCGGTTGGCTACAAAGAGTTAAGTTGATCTGGAAAACTGATCTGTAGGTTAAGTGCAACAGGGCCACAGATGTGTAACCCCCACTTCTGAGGATATGACATCTCTTCTTGTGTCATCACTTTCTTGGTGCTATCTGGTAAAAACTGAGTCATGAGGTGCTGACAAATATCCATTACACTTGATGTGAACTTGAGGCATCTGCTCATTCCTGAGATATTTGCAGTTGTCAGGACTGCCATCTAGATGGTAAACAACTTGCTGGGGATGAACTCCTGCCACTGTGACATCTCCTGGCTTGGCTGAGAGAGGCATAGACCCAGACGGTGCAGAGTGTCTGCGAGAATCTGAGCACGAGGGAATGCTGTGTGGTGGCAATGCCAGGATTGAGTAGCCCCGCCCTTCACAAAACCCTGCTTCCAAACTAGCCCCAATGGGAGGGAGGCAAGAACCAGCTGTTGGCCTGTGAGCTTTTGAAAACATTCCTTCTGCCTCAGATGCATATTTCCAAATGGCAACTGTGGACCCACCTGAGCCTTGTTCTCTCTTCTTCGTGTTTACAGCCATGGCACAGGGTATGAGAGTGATAACCATGCCACACCCATCCTCTGCGGCGCCCAGTACAGAATACACACCCATGGTGTCTTCAGGGGTATTCAGGTGAGTGCTGGAGGTCCTGGCTGGAAGTGGGCTTCATGGCTATGCTCCCTTAATACCCTCTCTCTTTCTTGCTGATGGCCTTCTGACCCTAGCAAGACTGTTCCTAATTGTATGCTCCTGTGACAGCAGGGACCCCTCCTTTTCCCCTGGAGTGGGTAGGACAGCCTCCTCCTGTCCAGATGCCAGTGATAGGGGACTACCTCGCTGACCCAGGCCAAGATGCTTCCTGTGGACCCCCATCCTTTCTGTTTTACACACAGTTTAATTCAGCTTCTCCATGGTGGGCTGCATGGCTCTTATGTTTGGGGCTAAATGGGCTTAAATTAATGACTTGCCTTTGACTTCTAAGTAGACTTGGTCTGCATTGTAAGGCACCCAAAGGTCGACTTTTACCTTGCCAAGTATTGCTCATGATAAAAATAATGTTAATAATAACATTATTGTACATGGACTTTAAAAAAAATAAACTTACAGTTTTTATATCAATAGTGGGTTTAAGGAAAAGCTGTGCAGAAGGTGAAGGGAGTTCCTATATCTTCCCTCTCTCCCTCTTCTCCCTGCATGTATCCTCCCTATTATTGGCATTTTGCTTTGGTATGAGCATTTGTTATAATGGATGAGCCAATAATGACACATTGTTGTTAACTGAAGTCGATAGTTTACATTAAGGTTCACTTTTTATGTTGCATACAGTAGTTCTGTAGGTTTTGTTAAATGCAAAGTGTCATGTATCTACCATTAGAATATCACATACAATAGTTTCACCACCTAGAAATGCCCTGTGCCCTACCTGTTCACCCTTCCCCTTTCTTCTTCCCCTGCCCCCAGTGATTTACTGTCTCTATAGTTTTGGCTTTTCTCCTGTCATACAGTTGGAATCACACTTTTCAGAGTGGCCCCTTTCACTTAGTAATATGCATTCAATCTTCTTAAATGGCTGTACATTGACCCCCCCTCCCCTTTAAACCCTGATCACACCTTTATGAGGTAGGTACTATTCTTAGCTCCATTTTATAGGTAAGGAAACTGAAGTCTAGAGAAGACAGGTGACTTGTCTGAAACCACGTAGCTGGTGAGAGGTGGAGCAGAGATTTATAACAAGTTTTGTCTGACTCTAGAAACGCTGATTTTAACCACCACGTTACACTGCCTCACAGGGAGACAGGAAGCTGTGAACAATTTGGGGGAGGAGGGAGTCTCCAAGCAGAGTGAAGAAAGTGAAGTAAAAAGGTAAACCTTCTACAGAATTGGGGAAACTCCGCAAAGGTCACCTCCACAGAGCTGCTTTTGGCCGTCAGAACCACACGCAGTTCCCAAGGATTTGCATTTGTGACTTAGTGGCTGCAACATGAGTAACAGCAGTGATACTTTCCATGGCCTAGTTAGTACCCAAGAAATCAGTTGTGTGTGGGCCAGATCCCCATGTGATGTGTGAGGAAGTAGCTCCAAGATGTTCTGATTCATGTTTCCAGAAGTGTCCTGGTGAAAGATCAGTATGCTCCCTCCTAGGCTTTCCAGAGGGGGGAATAAAGGCAAGGGTTATAGAAACACAAAAATTGGATAGAAAGACAGAAAAAGTCATCCGATCTCTCCCCCAACAAACACCATCAGAATCCTCCATCAGGACCACTGACAACTCAATTTTCAACCCTATTACTGTGTATGCTGCATCTAAAACGAATTCCAGGAAATGAAAAAAAGCTCCTTTGCCTTCCTTTCTGCCAAGCCTAGTTTGTCAGCCCCACTGTCACGACCTCTGATGGACTCCAGCCCACTCGTTCTCTGGCGGAGTGCTCCAATCAAACTCAGCCGGCTCACCATTTAGATCTCTGTCACCATCTGCCTTGAGACACTCTGGCCCTTCAGCAGCCAAGTTGCATGCCACGACAGTACTTTTTCTTCAAAACAGAAGATCTCACAGTGCAGGACAGTGAAATAAAAAGTAGCACATAGGCAGGGGGATGGTGTGGAAAATGCACAGGGCAGGGAAAGGATGAAGTTCAGAAGTATTTCCAGACCTGAGAACATGGATGTGCTCTTGGGCCCTGATGTGCACATCTGTAGTACACGGATGGAGGAAGATTCAGCTGCCCTTTCGGCACTGGCACTGCTCCTGCCTGTGACTTACTGATCCTGAGAGCAGGAAGGGGCACTTGCCTCATTCTTTGCCTCTAGCTCTTGGTCATGAAGGACTGACTGTACACCTACTCACCTTCACACAGTGCGGCAACACTGTGCCCCAAAGATACACAGTGCATGGAAAGCAGACCAGTGTTTTCTGGTGCCAAACATTAAAGGACTGCACAGACAACAGGGCCTCCTGGTGCATTCGTTTCCCCTCCACAGACAGAACCCCCAAATCTCACTGTCTCCTGGTTAGTCTGGTTAGTTTGGGGTTCATCTAGTATCCTGCATGTCTCTCTACTAAAGACTTCCCCACACATTGCAGATTGAGCTCCTGGTCATGTGGCCAGGAGTCTGAGTGGGAAGGAATGGAATGGGACCTGGGACTTTGGACATTCAAACCTCACTGCATCACGAGCAAAAGCTGAGAGAGAGGATGGATTGGTAGCTCTTTCAGTCACCAGCATTTTTTCCCGGTACTCAGGATTAGCGACCCCAGAAGACTGTGTACTAGTTCTGGTTGATCCATAGTGATGAAGTTAGAACACTGCATTATAGTAGACTGCCCTGATCTGTCCTCTGTTCGTGATGTTTGCTGTGAGCACCTGATGTGTGGAGGAGATGGTCTTAGGACTTATGTCTGCCACCCTATTCTTGGGTATTTGCCAGTGCTCACTTTCCCTTGGACTGACATGCATGTTCACATGTGGTTTAAAGCCTCCATTTCTCTTACATTCTGCTTGCAGGACGTGAGGCGTGTGCCTGGAGTAGCTCCAACTCTTGTCCGGTCAGCATCTGAGACCAGTGAGAAGCGCCCCTTCATGTGTGCTTACCCGGGCTGCAATAAGAGATATTTTAAGCTGTCCCACTTACAGATGCACAGCCGGAAGCACACTGGTGAGTGTGTGCACTGCCCAGCCTTGGTCCCCGTGGCCTTTGGGCAGGGGTGGTGCCAAGGCTCCAGCTCCTGGTTCTCACACTGCTGAGGACACAGGTGATTCTTGGGATCGAAAGTAGGCATAACTCTGAAAGGTCTGGCGTAAGGGATAGAAAAAGACTGCAGGGCCACTTGGCATCCTGATTGTCCACCCTTTAATAAAGAAGTTCATACAGTGTATTCAGGAAGACCAGAGCAGAGTGGTGGAAAGAGGATTATACAAAATTAAAAAGCCTTGGGTTTGAATTCTGTCTTCATCACTGAGTGCTGGGACCTAGAGCAAGTGACTTAACCTCTCTTTGAACTTCATTTGCTTAACATGAAAAATGAAGACGATCATGCTTACCTCATACAATTGGTAAGACCAGATTAAAATTTAATTATTAAATTGAATAAAGGAGTTAATTCTTTTAACTCCTAGTTTAGTAGCCTCTGTCATAGGTCTGAAAAAAATGATAGCAATATTATTCGAATACTGTTAGCATCTCTAAAGAGAGAGGTGCTCACTTGAGAATTTGGTAATCAGACTCTTTTAAGAGCTTGATGAGCAAGGTATCCAAAGATTAGGAAGAAATGGTTCAAAGAAAAACTTAACTGATTGGGTTAATAATAACCAACCAGATGATAACGGGGAAATGGATTATAGGTTTAATTTTTGTTTGTAATCTTAAAAAAAAGAAAAAGGCCATTTTTTTATAATGTGGGTTTTTTCACAGGTTAGGGAGAGGGAGTTCTATCTCTGGGAAAGAGAATTAGCCTTGTCTGCTTCTTGGCCACCTTGAATGTGAACAGCCATTTCTCAGATGTTTGCCCTTGGTCTGTGGGCACAGATGGGGGTGAGGTGGGGTCTCCCCTACAGGGAGACAGTGAAAGTCCAGGCCTTCCCACAGGGCCCCTGGGACCAGCCTTTCACAATGGAAGGACAGCTGTGTTGCGATGATCACCATTATTACTTTGTTGTTACTGCTGACTACGCTTTGGGGAACCTGGGGAAGAAAATGACCTGCATTCAGATTTCTAGATCGTTAGACTTGGCTAAGTGATTGCATCTCAGTAGACTCTACTCAATAGATGACTTGGTTTGAGGCTAAAGATGAGAGAACCAGCGTCCTGTTCTGTTTCCCTTAAATAAGATCACTTGGAAAGTAAACAGTAAGGTTATAAGGGACATGCTAAGGCAACATTCTACCTGGAAAAACATGAGGGTATGCATCGAAGACAACGTAGTTGTAGAAAGTTTTAACAGAAAAGAGACTCAAAGAAAATAATGAAGTTTAGATGTCTGTGTGAAGGGAAGGCAATAGACAAAGTAGCCAAGACTACGAGACCCTCTGGAGCATTTAAGAAGCTTTCTTGTAGGAGATGAGGAGGGCAGGCTGTGGCCCCTTTCTTGAAAGAGTGCCATTAAAAATATTTACTTATAATAATAGTGCAGACTATTAAGTAAGTTTATATTAAATGCTTTCTATGTGCCAGGCTCTCTATGTACATTGTTTCATTTACTCCTCACACATAAAGCAGCTATCAAGTGAGTAGGGTACAGAGGAAGCGGGACTTCAACTCAGGCCTTTCAATTCCCAAGTTGCATGCCCTTCTCAAAGAGTTAATGGTCTGATTTGGAGCGCGATACACACAGATGAAAAGAGAATAAATGGTAATGTACTAAATCGGAGGCTGGAGGAGTTGGGAAGAATTGTTCAGAGAGTATCCATCTGAGCTAGGGTCAAGAAGCTTTCTTGGAGGAGGAAGGGCTTGTGGTGAGCATCAGGGCTGATAAGATTGGGCAGAGGAAGGGAAACAGGAGAGAAAGAGAAAGGCAGGGAAAAGAAATGAAACCGAACAGTGATGCTGTCCTCTACACAAAGCCTAAGTCACTGGGCTGGTTACAAGGAGCAAGTTCAGGAGAGACCCCTGGCCCTTAGGTTTTCCAGCCCATGGAAGAAGCCCTGGACACAGCCCACCACATCAGAGGTCCTGTAATAAATTCTGTCATGAGGGAAGGGAGGGCTTTCAATCTGAACACAAAGCTTCCATCCAAAAAGGCATCGCAGAGGAGCGGGCATCCATGAGGAACACACAGCAGACTTTTTGCTGGGCAGGAATGTGGAGAGAGCAACCAGGGGCGTTTAGTGTCAGCAAAGTGCGAAGCAGATTATGGGAAGCATGTGCTCTGGTGTAGCAGGAATACAGAATAGTCTGAGAAACGAGGAGGCGTGCAGCTGGAAAGGTAACTAGGGGTGGCCTTGCCACGGAAAGACCCTGCTGAGCCCGGATGGCTTGCTCTCTGTCCCAGAATGCCTGTGACTCAGAATTCTCATAAGAAGGTGGAAAGGCCCAGGGCCGCTTAGTGCACTGCTAGGGCTCAGTTCCCAGTATTTGGCTGAACTTTCTCAAGTGAGGACAGGGTGGGGCTTCTTATTTCTGACATAGGAGGTTGTGTAATCCCACTACTGACCTCTCTCTGATAAAGCAGTAGCAAAAACTTTCTGAACGCTTTGACTCCTCGTTTAACTTTCGTGTCTCACAACCATGTTTATGGTTGACTCAGGAATGAGAAGTCAGTAGCAGAGAACACTACAGCTTCAGGCCACGAGGTGTAAAACACGTATTTCATGGGGCTGGCTCCAAGGCACATCCATCCCAGAATTCTGCCTCAGACTCTGTCTAGGGGTTAAGACTTCTTTGGTTTATTATTTGTCTACACACTGTCTGCCAATGATTTTTGAGCACTGCTTCTATGCTAGGTATGAGGCTAAGCCTTCTCTGTGGATGATTTGCTTTAATCAGTTTGTAAATCCATGGAAGTGGTCAGATTATTGGCTCCATTTCACCATAAGAAAACTATACCTCACCCAGTGTTTAAAGTGGCTAAGCTGGATGTGACCCCGGGGTCCACTCTAGAACCTGAGTTTCTGTTCACTGCTAACTGGGAGGTGAAGGACTGTCCTCATTCACCTACCCCAGCCTACACCGAGTGTTCATGAGCCTATAATACAGGTAGGCCCTTAGCCACACACTGCACTTGGCAAGTCCACTCTATGATGTTCCACTGAAGTGTCCTATGCATTTTGGAATCCCTTCGGTCCCCAGAGGAGAGGTTGCCTTCAATGAGATCTCCACTTCCAGTATCATTTTCAAATGGCGTATGTGTCTTCCCCCAAGGTGAGAAACCATACCAGTGTGACTTCAAGGACTGTGAGCGAAGGTTTTCTCGTTCAGACCAGCTCAAAAGACACCAAAGGAGACACACAGGTTTGTAGGTCCACTTCTCATTGCTGGCAGTGTGTTCCCTTGGGTAACAACTGATGGTGTGCTTTTTTTCATTGTGAAATATGGATGTGAAAAGGTCAGCCATTTGTTGCATTTTTCCAGTTATTATTTTTTTCCTAATCTCTGGGAATTTTGCTTTACTTAAAAAGAAAGAAAGAAAGAAAAAGAAGTATCCTAATTTATCATGCAAACCATGAAACAATGAGATCCCGCTAGCAACTTGCTGATGATACACTGGGCTGATTCAGTAAAGATCATGGCTGGTGGAGAGCAGAATTCCATTTGTAGTGTGTGATTCTCTTTTTCAGTCTTGGACACAGCTGAGACCTTGGTCAGAAGCTGGACATCTGTGGTTAAGGAATAATTGTTTCTAGGACCAGGAGCAGGCCTTCCAGGGTTATACGCAGAACCGGTGGTTCATGCCAGGCCTGGGGGAAATCGGAGGGTGAGGCAGATGTTACAGGCATGGCTGGAAATGCCTGGCTTCTCCAGCTTCTGGGAAGCTGGCCTTGTGGGCCTCGTTATGCCCCCAGGTTGTTAGGGCTGCGGCTAGACCTTCTCTGTCCGTTTAGGTGTGAAACCATTCCAGTGTAAAACTTGTCAGCGAAAATTCTCCCGGTCCGACCATCTGAAGACCCACACCAGGACTCATACAGGTAAAACAAGTGCGTAAACTTTTCTTCACATTTATTTTTCATTATTTTTAAAATAACTACCATTGAATGAAGTTGTTTATGATGAGAGAGATTGGGAAGGACTCATGTAGCAGGATAGGATGCTCAACGGGTTTAGACTGAGATGAGAGAAAGAACAGTGTATGGCTATTTTTAAATAATAACGTTGTTTAAGAAGGGATGGGGGTGGGTACAGAGCAGAAGAGAGTCATGAAAAGGACTCTTTTTCATGAGTGTCCAGAATAAAAACAAAGAGATAAGTCAGGTCCCTCTTGTCTCCAATTAGTTGCATTCTATTTTTTTATCACTGAGCTTGATATGATAACCCACCTTACAGAAGAACAGTAGAAATTCAAACAAGCCAAAACCTACCAAGCTAAATGTTTATTCTCCTGAATGTTCACATTTTGCCACACTCTTTTCAGAAACCCAAATTCTTTCTCTGTTAAAAATTAATGCCCCAGAAGCTGTCATGGTTTCTACCAGACTCACACTAGTGTGGGGCTATTATTTCCTTTATACTAGTATAGAGGGAGGGAATGAGGCATTTAAGGGTTTTGTTTTCCTATAAAGCTGGTGTGATTCATGATGGAAGTAGCATCGTCTGTGTTGTGTGTTTTATGGCTTTAGAAGGAGGGCCCCGGCCTAGGTTATCTTTATCTTCATCATCTGGTAAGAAGAGTAGGGCACACATGCTTTATCCCTCTTTATGATGAAGAGACTGAGGCACATAGCACTGAGTGACTTGTCAAGTCCCAAAGCTAGTAAGTATCAGCTCCCAGCCCACCATATCCCACTGACTTCTTTGTTGGAGAAAGGTATTGGGGTGTGGGGTTCACTTCATAGCCCAGGGAGGCGAGAGAATCAAGAAGACACTATAGTTAGCAGAGTTGCCTACCAGGGATAGACTGAGGAGAACGAAGACAGCAAGAGACAGGGGATGCAGTGGTGGCAGCGTGGCTGGTGGTGGGGGCCAGGGAGCAGGAGCTGGATCAGGAGGAGCAGAGGAACAGTGGCGGGAGGTGAAAGAAGCAGGAAGTCCTGAGCACCTGGATTCTTACCCCAAACAGCCCACACTTATGGACAGAGCCAAGGCACCTGTGCCCCAAAGTTGATGGGATGGGTATCTCATTGGCCCTACTCAGGTGCTTTGGTGTCACTTCTTTGCCTTAGTCCTGAGCTCATAATTTGGTAGGAAAAAGTTTCCATCTCTTGTATTCCAACCCCCTGCCCTGTGCATATCTGCCTGCGTGTGAAGTGATCTGTGTTACAAGCAGTCTGTTTAATGTTATACTAGATTGTCCCCCAACCCTGACCCTGGGATAGCACCTCCCCTGGGACATTACTCAGTGCTTGTCTTGACTAGTAATTCTCAAACAAGACACAGTGGGACCAGGGATATTCTGAGAAGATCCCCCAGGTGGTACAAGGGATTGGCTTCCGTGGCATTGGTATTTAGCATAAAGTCACAGCTATCTTTCCCTTACAGCTAGGCCTAGGAGGTGGGCTACAGCAAAGTACATAGGCTTTGAAATTAAACTGACCTGGATTTGAGTCTTGCTGGGCCCGCCCTTCCCTGGTATCCACTCTCATCTGTAGAGTGGATAACAATGCTTCCCTTACTGAACTGTTCTAAGGGGTTCATGAGGCAAGGTGCATGGATCTGATGCCCAGCACCTGGCACTTGATAAGAGCTAATCATCTTCCCTGTACAGAATGTAGCTTGAAAAGAACTAAGAGCACCTTAGATGGAGCAGGCTTGATCTTTTGGCAAGCTTGTTAAAAAATCTCAATACCGTGCCTCAGCTAGAGTTTTCTGTGTAATAGGAATTATGCTCTGAGTAACACTTGAAGGAAAAAGATGCAAATACCATGCACACTAGTATCAGAGACGTGTTTAAAAGTACTCAGGATGACCAGGATATCTATACAGACAGAGGTAGTAAAGTTGCAGTCACAACTCTATTGCAGGAATGCTGTTAGTCAGTAATATCCAGGATGATGGCCCCAAGCCCTTACTTAGGCAGCAAAGGGACAAATTTACATAGTTCACAAAACAGTCTTAACAGGAGAGGTTGAAACAAATTTTCCGCCATAATTAAATATGAATTACCTAGACATGTCCATTCGCAGTTGCTTGTTTCCCAAGTCTTTTGACTTAATAATATTTTATACTTTAAAAAATCTGTCAGGCCTCAGTGGTGCTGCCATTTCAGGGCCTGGTGCATCAGCTTAGGGACAAAACTAGAGAGAGTCTGGAGTGGGTGCCTTGGGATGACGTAACTTGGGCTTTGGAGAGTTGAATTTATTGCTATCTTTGTCCCTGCAAGTATCTAACTGGCAATTGTGTTAACAGGTGAAAAGCCCTTCAGCTGTCGGTGGCCCAGTTGTCAGAAAAAGTTTGCCCGGTCAGACGAATTGGTCCGCCATCACAACATGCACCAGAGGAACATGACCAAACTCCAGCTGGCACTCTGAGACATCCAACCCCGGGGAGAGTTCTGTGTCCCAGGCAGGACAGTGCGGGAACTACTTTCAAATCTGACGTCACAATTCCTCCTCATTCACCTCTCTGAGAAGGAAATGGCAGTTCATCTTCTTCATCCTGCTTCCAAGACAAGATGCGTGTACTACTGGGTCCTCCCAGCTTTGACTGGACAAGGTGGCCTCTGCTGTGTGACCTGTAGTTGACTCACAAGGCTCTGGAGACGTGGCCAACAGCGTCTGGTTCCTTAAAAGCTCATTGCTGTTTGATCTGGATTTTCCAGTGTAAGAAGAGCCATTGTTGATAATGTTCCCTGACCCTCTCCTTCTTTTACACTCATTTTCACTGGGAATAGAGTCATTGTACCATTTTCCATCATAGAATATTTATAGGCCAGGGCATGTGGATGTGTCTCCTAATGTAAACTTTGTCATGGTTTCCATTTACTAACAGCCAAAGCAAGAAATAAATCAAGAAAGCAAAGCCCTGGGGCAAGTCTCGTCCGGCAGTCCAGAGGTTAGGCAGGCTGTACGCCGTTGGGCACTGTTTAAAACTCATGTGTTCCAAGCAGCTGAGAAAAGAATCAAAACTAACCAGTACCTCTGTAGAGAAATCTCAGTTTTAACATTCAGTTAATTCAATGTTAACATTAGCGTAACACTCTTAAGAAACTGTGCTTGAAGATCTGAGATTTTTGTTTTGTGTTCATTTTTGACTTTTTGAGTTGTAGTCATATGTATCTTCAGAGATGTACATATCTCCTCACACAAAGGAAGTGGAATTCATTTTTATCAGTTGGGGTGTCTGCAGAGTCCTTCGAGTGTACAGGCCATGCTGGTTATGTGGCTTCAAGTTGTAAAAATTAAAGTGACTCTAAAAGAAGTAGGGCTGATCCAGGATCTCCACCGATAAGACTGTTCTTGAGTAACTTAAGTAACTTTTGTTCTACAAGTATATGTGCAAAAAAAACAAACAAAAAAAAGATATTTACTAGTTGAAGAAATCCATTGTTTAAAGGTAATTGGGTGTGTGTATGTGCGTGTGTGTGCGTGTGATTCTTTCTTTTTCAGTTTTTTAAGGGAGGGAGTTTATTATTTACTGTTGCTTGTTGAAATTATTGTGTAAATATATATATATATATATATATATATATCTGATAGTGATTTGCTCTTTGACAACTAAAGTTAGGAAACGTATAAATGTTAGATGCATCACTGTCTTGGTGTTGATCTTACAACTTATTGATGATAACACTAAAAATGTAACCTGCATTTTTCACTCCACTCTCAATTAAAGTCTATTCAAAAGGAAAGTGGCAAGATTCTATCAACTGTATTGAGTTAAAATCTTGAGGACAGATGAGTCTCTTTTAAATAGGTAAGACCATCCTACTGACATTGATGGCCACCAGATGAGTGGCCATCAATCTGTCGAGGTCCTGACGATTACGTATTTCTCCCTCAGAAATGAGGGGGCCTGGCTGGTAGCACAGTGGGTAAGGCACCGGCCTGCAAACCCAAAGGTCGCAGGTTCGATTCCCCAGCCAGGGCACATAACCAGGTTGCAGCCCAGGTCTCCAGTCAGGTCTGTGGCTGGAGTCAGGTGAAAGGCAACCATACATTGATTCTCTCCCTCTCTGCCTCTCTCCCTTCCCCTCTTCCTAGAAATAAAGAAATAAAATCCTTAAAATTAAAAAAAAAGAAAAGAAATGAGGGGGGAATTATCCATCCTAGAAGCAGCCAGAGAGTCCCATCTTTTGCTCACATCAAGTGATCAGGTTGCTGCTGCAGCTGAATGAGCTTGTGGGTCACGTGGGAATTGCCTTATTAGGGTTCATTTTAATCGGACTATCATTGTATCACTTCTTTTTCCAGGTCAGCAAAAGAGAATAGAGAGATGCTAACTGATAACAGGTCTGTTTTGTTAAGCCCGCACCGACACTACAAGCCGAACACTTAAGCTATAATTGCTGTAAATCAGCACAGCAGGTTGAAAACTGCTTAGACTTTGCAGGGTGTGAAAGCAAAGATCTACATTATCTATAAACTATAGACTCTCTTTCCGGTTCTGAGGTATGGTTTTTCAGTTGTAAATAAGGAGATTAGCTGGGTGCCACCCTCTCAGCTCCATTATCTTGGAGCCTGCACTCATTCCAGGTTTCATTTCTTCCCCTAAGATGTATCTTGAGTGGTGGGCCGCTCAGCCACAGAAACTCGTTTCTGCCTTGAAGTGCAGCTCCAAGTCCTGGCCGCCTAGAAGTCAGGTCCGGGGGCTCCTCTGAGTTTGCATCTGGCTCTTGCATCACGGTTAATTATAGCGAGTGTGGTGACTCATTTGTATCAGCCCTTTTATCTTTTCCTGCCAGAAGACAGCATTTCTCTGGAGAAGCTCAGGACAAGCATGGCAAACGTCAGTGAGTCCAAAGGAGCCAGGTTTCACAACAAAAGCAGAGTCATACTGTTTCAGCCACAGAAGGAACACCAGGATTTCTCATATTACCCTCCCAGTTTTGCTTACAGTGATGGTCATGGGCTTTGGAAAACAACCAACCGGGGTTCTGATCCTAAGTTCCCAGTTTATCTGTGATATAGAGACAAAAGAGTGCCCTGCCTGATAGGGTCAGGGTGAGGATTTGAATGAAAAAGAAAAAAAAAAGCATGAAAACATCTAGTACTCAGAAAAGACTTAAGAACTATTATCTAGGAACCGATTGCCCACCCGCTGATTTCCTTTATCACCCACTCCTCCAGGTACAGTCTTGCAGCATCAGGCATCATCACAGGTCAGCTCTGAAAAATAACAAGCAAACCCATTTCCATGTACCCCAAACCAGCGGTAAGGCTTGCCAGCCTCCCCACAGAGACTTGCTTTGTGCCTTTTGTCAAACACCTGGTGGCACCGAGTGTGTGTTTCTGAGACCCACGGTGTGGACTGTGAGCAGATTGTCAGGATGAAAGTTGGTCAGTGGGAGCTCCATAGACAGCCTTATAGAGGCGATCTTAGGTGCAGTTTTCAAAATGTGCATTTTCCACCTTGCTTTCCTGTAGTACTGGTACAGCATGTTCTCTCTCTCTCTCTCTCTCTCTCTCTCTGGTTAAAGGTGCTTTTTAAGTTTTAATTTTTTATTATTTTTAGAGAGAAGGGCAGGGAGGGAGAAAGAATGGGAGGGAAGCATCAATGTATGGTTGCCTTTCACCTGCCTCCAGCTATGGACCTGGCTGGAGACCTGGCCTGCAACCTGGTTACGTGCCCTGGCTGGGAATCAAACCAGCGACCTTTGGGTTCACAGGCCAGCACTTAACACTGAGCCAATAGCCAAGGCCCGACATGGTCAATATTTTTAAAAGCTCACCTTTAGTTTCCCCTTTCTGTCCCCCAAGGGTCTTCCCAGACCATTTTAGTCACCCCTAGCACTCTCATCCTCGAACTTCTGTAGCACTCAGAGCATGGATCATTGAATAGTCACATATGGGCGTATTGTTTTCCCATCCAGGATGATCTGGAAGGTTGACAGGCCAAGTGTTTTTCCCACTTTACAGCTGAGGCAGCTGAGGATCAGTGAGAGTAAATGGCTGAGGCAGGACTTGGTCTTGGTGTTCTACAGTCAAGTTTCCCTCTAACATGGGCATGACAATTTGACTTGCACTTGGCTCCATTGTTCCGTATCTGTGAGTCATATCTTCCAGCCAAGTGTGAGCTTCTAGAGGGAAGAAGCAGATCTCCCTTTCCTGTGTTACTTACATCAGGGCTTCTCAACCGTCATAGCTGTAGATAGTCCCCAAGGAATCTGTCCAGGGGCAGACTCAGATTTGGAAGTTCTGGGGCAGAGCCTGAGGTTGTGCATTTCTAATAAGCTCCGGGGTTCGTCCCACCCAGCTGGGCTGTGGACCAGTGTATGCAGCAAGGACAGAAAGAGTGGTTCATAAACACTTGGTGAAACGTGACTAATGGGATTTAAACTTGATAATCCTGAGACTGCACAGAACTTTTCTAGAACGGCCATTGGAGATGGCCCGCCACTCTGCTTTGATTGCCCAGGGAGCTGTGGGTTAGGTCATTCATGCTGAAAGCAGTCAGAAGCCCTGCACGTGATGATGCCCCTGGTGAGTCCATCCATGCGGAGGTTTCTTTTCGAACAGTCTGCCCATCCTCTGTCAGTGACTTTCCACAGGCCTGGGAGACCTCCCCCGGTAAGATAAGGTGTGGTGCATAGTCACACCTGAATATCCAGTCGTTGAGCTTCATTCCGGACACATCTCAATAATAGGTCTCTACCTCCTTGACACCCACAGACCCAACTCTTATGACTTCAGGGAGGATTTAGTCCCTGCAACCAGTGGCCTTACCAGTAGGCAGGAATTCCCCATGCCTCGCTCCTACTGGGAACCACTTGCTTAGCTCTCTTGGGCACTCAAGGGTAAAGGCAATGACTCCTGGAGGCATGTGCTCCCTGTTGGGTGTTTGCACCTCTGACCCTGGGCTCACGGGCCTGTCAGAAGTGTGTGCGTGTGTGTAGAACAGTGCTGCTCAACTGGAATCATTTTTCTTCACACTTCACATCAGGCAGAGTGGGTTACGGAGTGGGTCTGATTTCTTGCACAGAGGAGCAGGCAGTGGTTTCATTGGAGGGCTTTGGGCTTCTCTCCCCTTTTCAAGCAAAATCATGATTCTGTTAGGTCTTTGACTGGCGTTGAGAAGGAAAGAAAGAATCAGGCAGCTTAGGAAGGGTTGGTCGATTCTGAGCAATTTGGAAAGCCACCAGACCAGCCAGCAGACAGCCATACGTGGTCATGACCCCCTGAATAATGCTGGGGTTCGGAGGCTGGCAAGGGGATGAGGATTCACTCCTGAGGGCCAAGACACTGGAAAGTCCGTGTCTTTTAGCACAATCTGAACATCAGCCAGCTATGCGTGGCAGCCTCAGACGGACAGATCGCTGATGTAAGTAGCTAAGGCGGACCAAATTAGCAAATGTGAGTTTAAGGGATAGATGAGATATTTTTATGGAGCAGGGGAGGATTGAAGGATGGTCCAGGGGGACGGGGCTGAGATAAATGTGGAGGGTGGGCTGGTTGAAATGAGTGGCTTCTCCCCCTCACAGCATCCCAGGAGCGCTGGTGATGTCGATGCTGAGCGAGGATTGCCTGACACTGTCGGGGGCTGAGGGCCACTGAGCAGGCGCGGACTCCAGGAGAAAGGGGAAGGAGGGGTGGAAGGAGAGGGACAACTCTGGGAAGAAACATGAGACAGATGAGGAATGGAGTGCGGATGTCAGGGCGGTCTGACAGGAAGAGGGGGCTTCTGTCTGACCGGGCCTGACCCTCATGTGAACCCACACCCGCTCTATGAATGCACACCCAGGGCTTTCCTGAATCAGAGATGCTCAAGCGCTACATGAAAATGATCATCTTGGGCACCATTTATGGGACCTGTATGGACAGGCCAGTGACGTTTTCCATGAATACTCCTCTTGTGAATGTTCCCGTTTTACAGGTGATGAAACTGAGGCTCTAGAAAGTATTTCACACAGGGTCCTACAGCTCATGTGGCAATTATGATCCTAACCCAATGCTGACTCCAAGCCCATGTTCTTCACCCATGCATTGCACTCCCTCGTCTCAAGCCATGCTGGCCCTGAGAGCCAGAGGAGCAGGCGACAGCCATGGCTTCTTGTCCACTTGCTTGTTTGGATGCTGGGAACATTTGTCAAGTGCCCTGAGAAAGGGTAGGCATGATTGGCACAATGTCCCCTCTTCCCATGTCTGGTTGTGGAGCCTGCCTACAAAGTATGTTTTCATTCAATATTTTATATAAATACCGGAAATTAAGGAATGACATAGCATAATGTTTGCGGGACAGTGATAAAAGGGGAAAATTGAGAAACACATTTAAAAGTTCAAGGTCAATGAGTACTTTTTAAAAGCAGCATCCTGCTTTCCCAAGGAGCTAGTTCTACGTCAGAGTCAGACGGAGCCGGTGAGGGGGAAGCTGCTGGTTTCCAGCAAGGGTGGGGGTGGGGGTGGGGGCGAATCTCGTGGCTGTGGCCCATGCACAGGGTTGTTCCCTCATCTCAGCAGGCAGCCTCCATTTTTCCAAGATGTCTCTGGGTCCTTTCCATCCAAACAAAGAAGTCCAGGGAACCTATCAGAGATGTCTCCTATCCCAATTTTTTCCGAGGCCTAAAAATATAACGACCCATGTCATTGGCCTTTATCACTCAATACAGGTATCACATTCTTTCCAGGCCTGACCCAACAGACCCCTGTCTCCAGGGGTGGAGGGGCTGGGTGTTCCCTGGTGAGGGTTTATGGAGGTGTAACCAGGGGAGGAAATCCAGAGGGGCTGCCCTGGTCCAGCACCAGGTTGAGTGAGGCAAAGTTGACCCCTTCCAGTAGACTCCTCCCAATAAAGATGCCTTTGAATTCACTGGTGGGCAAGGCAGAGCATGTTCCGAGGAAGATTCCTGGTACTGCCATGTGGACACAGGCTGCTGCCATGGTCCTAAATCCTGGGAGAAGCAGCTGAGCAGATGTGAGTCTTGAAAGGCCCTCCCCATGCATAAGTTCTAGAAATATCCAACCACTAGTGGCAAGACATGTGGTTCTGTTTGCTGGTCCAGCCCTTGGCCACCTCTGACAGGAGCAGCCGAGGAAGGCCCAGAGCAAGAGACGAAAATTGTTGAAAGCGGTCGTGGGGTAGACCTGTTCTCCATGAGGGAGGGACATCTCCACAGGGTGATCCAGAGCTTCGCCACTCACACCTGGGAGATAGGAAACACCGTCTGACCCTCAGGTCTTCTGCTCTGACCATACTATTCATCTGCAGAGGCGGTCCTGAACACAAAGGGAATGTCACATCGCTTAACCCACATACTCTAGGTCAAAGGCAACCAGGTGTCTTAGATCAGAACCGTTTAAAAAGGATTGCCCTGGGGCTTGGCCTCCACTGGCCCTGGGCCACCTTGGCCAGCAGACTTAGACCTGCCTCACTGCGGCTGGAGAGCTGGGTGCACTGTGTGTGTAAAGCCTGCAGGAGCTGGAAGTCCATCACTGTCCAACTCCTTGTCATACAATTGTCTCTGTCTTCCTCCTTTGACCTGCCAAATCTGGAAGCTGAAAGGACTGGTCATACAGGTTCACTTTCCCACCTCGTCAGAGAGGAGGCTGCAGTCAGGTGGTACTGGGTGGGACCCACCTGATGTCAGGCCAATGCTCCAGGTGTGCTGCGGCATCCTTCCGATGAAGGGCCTCTCTGAAGCCATCACAGTGCCTCCTGCTGGCTTCACCTCCCCTACTGAGCCAAGAGGAAGAGAGGCCTCAAACGCCTTGCCTGAGGCACATCTTCACCTGGAACTCGTCCGCAGGTGGGGCAGTATCAAAGGATTGGGAGAGGCCAAACCCGCGGCCTTGGCGACACCTTACCTCTTAGGTTGCTAGCTTCATTTCTTGATTAGGTGCTCAAAGAACCAAAAGCAGCTGTGATAAAAAACTCTAGTATTGGGTTCTGAGGTGAGCTTATAGGGTGTGTTTTATAAACCACAGTGGTAAATTCTTCTCTCCAATTATGGTCAATCATCTCCATAATGCTACTAAACCTGGATGAAACTGAAAAGGTTGCATATGTATCTGACCATCTACTGCCAAATCTTCAGCTCTTTAATGTCATTTTTGTCTCTGTTGTTCCACACTTGTCCTTTTAGGATTATAGGTTCTATGGGTCCATGAAACTCAGTGTTACTCCCTGGACTCTGGACAAGTTGCCTTATCCCTTAGCTTGCTCACCTATAGGTGACTCCACAGGACAGTCATATGTACTAAGTGAGGCAAAGCATTTGGTGTGGTGCTTGGCTCATAATTTCAGGTTAATTCAGCAGTGCTTGTTCATGTCATTTTGTCTTTGGCTCTGTAGACACACACTGGGTGTATGGACTGGTATGCCCTAGGGGCCTCCTGGCCATCCGGGGTCCCCATCTCCCAGCTGGAAGTCAGTGAGGGGGCCCAGGGTAAGAGCAGCATGGCCCCTGGTTAGGCAGGGCAAGTCTGACCACCCTCCCCAGCTGTAAGCAAGAATTCCTTGCTGACTCCGTGAGGCGGAACGCAAACCCAGGCGAGTTCGGTACCATGCCCCAGCCCGGGAAGCACTCCTGGAAGCAGATATGTGGAGGCTCCCGCCCGTCGGAAGAATTCATTAGGACAGCCTGTGATAGGGTGCTGAAACCAGAGGCTCATTCAGGCAGGCCGGGGATGGGGAAGTCTCGTCCCTGCTGAACTTCTGCGGCTGATAAAGGCAGCCTCTGCTGGCAGATTCCATTTTTCACGGGGCCATCTGCATCCAGTCAAGGATAGCTTGTCTTTCTGGGAAAGCTCCTTGCCAGCGTCCACCCTGCACAGCCTCTCCCTGTGAGTCAGGCGCCACCCCTGGTGCCTGGGGTCGCAAGGACGGTTCGGTGTCAACAAACCTGAGTCATCGTAATGTGCACGGAAGGAAGCATTGAAGTGGCCAGGGTGTTTATGTGGCCGATGCCCTGTTGCTTGTTATCAGCCCCTATTATTGCCAATTGAGCTCTGTCTTAGCTGGTTTATAAATCTTCAGAGCCGTGTTTTTATTTTCTTAATTTCGTCATTGCTGTTATCAACTCCTATCACCTGTTTATGTAGAGAATGTTACGACTCTTCAGTCAATCTCATTATCCGTCCTTCCTCTCTCACTCTCTCCCTTTTTATTCCCTTCCTCTCTTTCCCTCTTGCAGGTTAGAAATTCCCAGCTGGAGAGAGTCAGTCTGACCCTTCCCCTGATGCTGGGGTTCTCATGGCAGGTCCTGAGGGGACATCCTGGAGGACACTCTCCCTGCCTGCAGCCCATCCCTGTGGAAGGCTCATAGATTTGGGGAACTTAATAGAAGGATCAACTCTGAGTCTTAGAAGTTCCACCCCACCTCTTTTTTTCTTTGTGATAGCCCAGAAGTTTAAGGGCAGCTACAGTGGTCGGGGTCTTCCCAGACCACCCCGTCAGAGTGAGATTGTCTCCCTGCAGCTGTCAGTTTGCTCCCACAGTGGCATGAGAGAAATACCCTGCTGGCCACGATCGCCCAACTACTCCCGTTAGAACTGCTTTTATGGGCCTTCTGGAGACATGAACGTTTAAACTAGGTTAAGGAGTGATGTCCTCAGACCCAGGGGATTCTCAGTTCAGCCAGTGTCAAGAAAGGACTAACTTTTTAAAGATTTTTTTTTAGATTTCCACTGGATCAACTTGTTATTTTATTGTTAACTGACACAGACTTGGCTTTGATAAATGTGTGTATGGTTGCTAAAGCTCTGTAATCTTTGGCCACAGACAATTGTCCTTATGCAGTGTGACAGAAGGAGACAAAGAAAACAGGTTGAGGGGTTGCTGCTGACCAGTGGTGATAAGTGTATCCAAGTGTCTTAACCTCTCCGGGGCCTCATGTTCTTCATCTGCATAATGGGAATAACAAGCTCACCTCCTAGGCTTGCTCCTCAGGTAGTGAGTGAATGGAGGCTGATGCTCACTTAGAAAAAAATCCATGATGCATCTATCTATGTTTATTCTGTTGGACCTTATCGGGGGTATATTCATCAGGTTAGGGGAACAGTTAGTGATCCATTATGGGGAGAGGACTTGTTGCGGCTTTATTATCAACATGCTCTAATCTCTCTGAACTTGTAAGATGTGGATAATAGCCCTGGCTGTGATGGCTCAGTGGATTGAGTGCCAGCCTACAGACTAAAGTGTCCCCAGTTCGACTCCCAGTCAGGATGCAAGCCTGGGTTGTGGGCCAGGTTCTTAATGGGGGCACTTGAGAGGCAACTACACACTGATGTTTTTCTCCCTCTCTCTGTTTCCCTTCCTCGCTCTCTATAAATAAATAAATAAAATCTTTAGAAACATGTGGACAATAGTAGCAGTCAGCTCAGAGGTTTGTAGTGAGCATCAAATGAGACAATGCGTTTAAAGTGTTTTAGAAATTTGCTAGGCAAATTGGGAGGGACTGTGGTTGAACTTTCTCTGACTAATACAGTTGAATGGATTCTGAGAGCCAAAGGACCACAGGACCAGAAGGGAGCTTAGAATCCTCTTGTGTACAAAGAGACAAGAGGACTCAAACCCAGGTATCCTAACTCAGAATCCAGTGTTCACCAGATCTAACCAGTAAGAAATGGTTAATCCTTGTACTGGACTTTATTTTTTCCCCACCCAAACGGGAAGACTAGAACTATGCTCAACGAAGATAATTAATATTTGGGTTTGTTATTTTGAGACTAATTAGGACTCACATTGCTGTGCTCCCCAAGGGAGAAACTGTAAGAGGAGGCTGGGGCTTTTCTTCCAGGGATAAGGAAGCTGTTATGTGTTGCCTCTGAGCACAACCCCAGTGGGGACCAGAGTCACTGAGAGCTGACAGGACATACATCATCCAAGAATCTGGCTGCTTTCAGCCACATGCAAATCCAGGCAAGACCCAAAATTGGGATTTCATCTTTCTCTTCAGCAAAATGAGACATTTTAGCAGATAAGACAAAGCTGGGGAAATTGGCAAAAATCAAACCTCAGCCTCCAAATAAATGTATTTGGAGCAGAATATTGACCATATGTAAAGTGTGTAAAAATGACTTTTAAGTAGATTTTCCCCCTTTTTTAACTTTTCTGCATGTTTATTTTGGCCATTAGCTCAAGATGACTATTGACATTCTTGACTGTTGAAAATCTTCTTCTAGGAGCTGGCCTCAGTTTTGCATTTTTTGCTCTTGTTTTAATCTGAAACACCCAGGACGTATAAGCATGGGAAAGGAGGGGTGAGGCAATACCATCACAGCTGTTACATCTGTCCCAGTTTCTTTTCCCTTTGCTCCCTTCCACCCAGAGCACCCCTTCCCTTGTGCATCCCTAACTCCCCTTAGTTCATGTCCATGGATCATGCATATAAGTTCTCTGATCTCACTCTTTCCTATATTATTCTTAACTTCCCTATGTCTATCTTGTACCCACCAATTATGTTTCTGAATCCCTGCACCTTTTCCCCATTTCTCTCCCTTGCCTCTCCCAGCTAATAACCCTCTAAATGATCTCCATACCTGATTCTGATTCTATTCTTGTTTTTTCCATAGTTTATTTTTGTTTTTATTTTTAAAGATACTGTTGATAGTTGTGAATTTGTTGTCATTTTAATGTTCATAGTTTTGATCTTCTCTTTCTTAAGTAAGTCCCGTTAACATTTCATTATGAACTCTTTTAGCTTAACCTTGTCTGGGAAGCACTTTATCTGCCTTTCCAGTCTAAATGATAGCTTTGCTGGATAGAGTAATCTTGGTTGTAGGTCTATGCTTTTCTTCACTTGAATACTTCTTTCCAGTCCCTTCTTGCCTGCAATATTTCTTTCAAGAAAGCAGCTGATGTTCTTATAGGAACCCCATTTGTAGGTAACTCTCTTCTTTTCTCTTGCTGCTTTCAAGATTCTCTCTTTATCTTTAAACTTTGGTGCTTTAATTATGATGTGTCTCGGTGTGGTCTAGTGTGTTCAGGACTCTATGATTCCTGGACTTGTATGTCTATTTCCTTTGCCAAATTTGGGGAGTTTTCCTTCATTATTTTTTCACACAAGTTTTCAATTTCTTGCTCTTCCTCTTCTCCTTCTGGCACCCCTATGATTGGGGTGTTGGCACATTTAAAGTCATCCAAAAGGTTCTTAAGTCTCTCCTTATTTTTTGTTTTTCCAATCCTTGTTTTCTCATTCTGTACTGGTTGACTGTATATTTCTTCCTATGTTCCAAATCATTGATCTGAACCTCAGTTTCCTTTCCTTCACTATTGGTTTTGTGTGGATTTTCCTCCATTTCACTTAGCCTAGCCTTCACTTCTTCCCTTCTGTGTTTGCCATACCTGTCAAGCATACCTGTCAAGTCTGTGAGCATCTTTATCACCAGTGTTTTGGACTCTGCATCTGTTAGGTTGGCATCTCCTCCTTGCTTAATTCTCCCACTGGGACCTTGATCTGTTTCCTTGTGGGAGCCATAGTTCTCTGGCTTCTCAACTTGACAGGCTCCTGTTTTTGCTTCTGTTTCTTAGGTAGAACTGTTGCACCTGTATGGAAGAGTATGTCTTCTTTATATCTTTGTTGGACTTTTGTGCAGCTTGATTTCCTGGAATTTCTGGTTGTCTCTAGCTTTGAGGTAGTTGTAGTCTTTCTTAGTTGCGGACGGGGATGCAGCATATCTACCTATGCCCCATTTTGGCCGGATGTCCTCATCACTCTGTCTTATGTGGTTTGTACAATACCTTTACCTTAACTTTTAGTTAGTGTAGCAGAGTGCCGAAAATCCTGGTCCTGGGTTTGTGTCCAGCTCTCAGATGAGTCTGAGTAAGTCATTGAGCCTCTCTAAATCTCATCCCCTCATGTCTAAAAAGGAAATCATAGTCATACCTGCCCATGTTAGTCTGGGTCTCATCAGGAGACAGAAACCACATAGCAATTTTAACAGGGGAAGTACCCAAGGAAGGACAAACTTGGGATGGGAAGGCCTTCCCTGAGACTGGGATTCAGATTAGTTGGAGAAGGTGTGGTTGCAGTTCACTGGGTGGCAGAGAAGTTCACTGGGTTGCCTGGCCCAGAGCTGCTCCATAGTGGCCAGGCAGGAGGAAGCAACCACCCCAGGTATAGGTGAGCGAAGGTGGATGGACAAAGAAAGGTAGGATGTTGGGAGTCTACTCCCTGGAAGGGTGACACTTGGCCTAGTGTTTGTGGGATTGATGTTGGGGACTGGGAAACAATCCTCCAGGGTACAGGCAAGCCAGGACTCCGGGGCAGGTGGGCAAGGAGGTTAGGGGTGAAGCTGGAGTGTCTGCATCAGGGAGGCCCAGGGAGGTGGTCAATGGGCTCTAGGCAGGGCTGCGAGGTTACTGAGGGACTGACTGGGCACTCCAGGTGGCACAGAACATTACTGGACATCCCCACACAGGTACAGGTAGATGTGCCCAGCTGCAGGAGCGTGCAAAAGTCAAACAGCAGCTGGAGCAGGGAGACAAACTGCTCCCTCCTGTAATGTCTCTCCATCGCCCTCTGTTGACAAAGTTTGCTGCCATGCTCACTGTCAAGGAGAAATGCTTGAGTTCAGTCAATCATTGCAAAGCAGGCACTGAAGGGTGAATTTGAAGCTGGGAGGCGATAGGTTAATTAACTGGCACATGAGCTCAAAGAGTCATTTGTGGGATTAAATGAAGGAGGGTCCTTAGCGTGAAGTTTCAGTACATGGAATAGGTTCCCCTGGTCCCTGCTAGGGAGTATCAATCCACACTTTCCAAAGGTGTATTAAGGTCTTTAACCTATGTGGTAAAAAAACAAAACAAAACAAAACAAACAAACCCATTATTTAAAGAAAAATTGGCTCAGAAGAACAGCCTGAATATCCTATAAAAGCCACAGATGAAAACAACCCTACAGACCAGAGTCTTTGCACGGTGATAATTAGGAAGTGACACCTTTAAGAAGCTTTCTGGGTGGCTGTGTCCTGGACTGTTCTGGAATAGGATTGTAATGACCTGTCCCCCAGCCACCCAGATTACAGTGATGATGAGGTGCTCCCCCCATAGTGACACCTGTTTGTGTTGATTTGTGCCCTTGCTCCAGCCTCTGGCATAGTTTCCTGATGCTTCATTCTCACATTTCTCCCCATGAAAGATTTGGATCCCCAAATCTGATGAATAGGGACATTGGAACGGACCTCAGAGGCCACCAGTCTTGGCTTTATTTTTCAGATGAAGTGGAGTAGATTGCCCAATGTCATCCAACTCAAGGCAAGACAATGTTTGGAATCCAGGTCTTCTGAGTATGGTCTTCTGAGTACCCACACTGTCTGCAAAAGACATGCAACAAATGAGAATACATTTTATAACCTGACATTGAGTTTCCAAAGATGAGCTAATATAGGTGTGTGTACTGGCTTGGATAGTCTCTCCGAAATCCAAGTCCGTCCCCCAGAACTCAGAATGTGACTTTATCTGTGAACAGAGTCATTGCAGGTGTGATGAGTTAATATGAGGCTGCAGTCAAGTAGGGTGTGTTTTTAATGCAATATGACCGCTGTCTTTGTAAGAAGAGCAGAGAAGCCACACAGACACAGAAGAGAATGCCGTGTGAAGACAGAAGCAGAGATTGGAGTGATCACGAACCAACGGTCACCAAGGATTTCCTGCAAGCACCAGATGCTAGGAGAGGGGCATGAACAGATTCTTTCTCAGAGTTCCCCAAGGAGGACTTTTTAGGTTTCTGGCCTCCAAGACCAAGAGACAATACATTTCTGTTGTTTTAAGACACCTGGCTGTGGGAGATTTTATACAGTATGTCAAGATGACTATCCAGAGATTATGTGCCAGGCAACTTCGTGCCTAATGTATAACCCAAGTCTCTTGTCATGTTTCGAGGCAATTTTTATCTCAAACCATTGGTCTTGCCGTCAGGATTGGCCAGGCATCTGTCATCTATTCATTCATTGCTCAGGGCTGTGGGAGACGCTGACATTCAGGGAGGTGGAGTATTTTGCAAAGTCACAGGCTGGTGAGTCAACTGGTATTTGGAGCAGTCAGTTTTCCTCTCAAGTTAATGCCCTTTCTACTGTATCATAGATAATCCTTTTATTGTATAAATTCACTCAAAATATCTGGAGAGGGTTAGAAGACAATAGCCTGTTAACTGAGGCTATTGTATGAATTGAATTTCTTTCTGATCTTTAAATCTGACAAGGACACAGCACTACCTGTCCCCTGCTTCCTCACCGACATATCATTTCAATTAATCTTTTATGGGAAAAGAAGCAAAAACTATGTCTCAAGTTGTATCAATTAGAATAAAACAGCACATATGAAAAGAACTGTCCACCATGGTAATATAAAGTTTATTCTGGGAATGGAAAGTGTAATTTGTAGAAACTATTAATAGTTCCCCATTTGACAGGGAAAAGTTATCTCAATCAATACAAGTACTTTAACAGAAAATCATTTTCATGATGAAAGTCTTAAAATGTTTTTAGGAAAATTTTCTTTACACACACACACACACACACACACACACACATATTATACTTGCAAATTAAAACAATAATGAGATGCCAGTTTACGTTTGCTAGAATAGCTACAAGCAAAAAAAAATTGATAACACATATACTTTAATCACTCATTCTTTATAAAATAGAATTGCAAAGCTGGTCTGTCAACTCTGAGGAAACAATCCCATTGTGCTAAACACTTTGGGGGTTACCTTTGGCAGGGTTGAGTCTGGATGCTGACTTCAAAACTGTCCACAAGACTGGTAGGACCCACTGAGCTTTATTTGTGGTCCTGTATCTCAGGCTCCCCTGAATTCCAGTCACATAATTCCTGACCCTTCTCTCCACTCACAGAAGTCTGCACACCTCCCCAAATCTGCTACTTCCCTTGCCTGGGTTTTGCATTTCTTTGATTCTTAAGATATTTGAATGTCTCTGGCCTAATTTTAAAGACCCTTAAACTTGATAGAAAACTGCATTCTTTAAAAATATTTTTCCAGCCTTGGAGTCCAACAGATATTCAAAGATATTAAAACAACACCCATCTGGATTCTAGATATTTCTCATTGCATTGGCTGACCTTGTACTCAAAACTTCCAATGTTATCCTTCTGACAATACAGACTGGACCGGAATTTGAAATGCTGTAACTATTTAGAGGTTAATGTTCCTTGAATTCCATTTTTCTCTTACGAAGTTGCTATGTTCATAATGGTCATATTTAAAGGAAATAAATTGCCTTTGGTGCCTCATCCATCATAACCCTTTTCCTTTATACCAAACGGTACTTTTGCCCAGGAAAATTAATTCCTCTCTCAGAGGGGCAAGTACTACGATTAAACCACTAGGAGAAACTTCCCCAGGTTCTTTCAAGTGCCTGTGGACCCAAATATGTAGACAGAGAACTCTCTTTGGTGGCAGTACAAGGTTGGAAGCAGAGTGAAGGGAAGGATCAACTCATTGCTGATGTCACCACTGTTGATACTGTTGAGAAAGGATTGCCCCCACCCCTCACGCCCACCCAGCCTCCCGTTAAAAACAAACCAGCCTGGAATTCATCAGCTCCAATTTGCCTCCTGCTCCTCCAGTGGACATTGGGGAACTCTGACCCTGGCAGGAACTGCAGAAACCAGTGCGCTCAAGCTGGCTTGGTTTCCTCTGTATTTGGTTTATGTTCATTAATGTCCCACTTCACCAGGTAAACTGCCTACCCTTCCCTGTTAGTCTGTGGAACATGGAGTGAGAGCATGGACATGTGTGTAGCTACAAAACCAGCCTTTCCCTTGATCTCTCTCTCTCTTTATTTGTGTTCTTTTCGTCCAGCTCTTCCCAAAAGGGCTCTCAGGCCATGGCTTATTGAAGCACAGCCCAGACCTAAATACAGAACTAATAAATAATAACAATCATAAATTATATTTATTAACCACTTACTATGTGCCAGCCACTGGGCTAAGTGCTTTTCATGAATTATTTTGTTTAATCCTCACAAGAACCCAGTGACAGAGCTGTAGCCAACTGCTTCCTAGGCATTTTCACTTGAACCTCCCACAGGTACCAGCAAGTCAACAAGTTCAAGACAGAATCTGTCATCTTCCCCAAGCCTCTTCCTTCTCTTCCTCAGTGGCTCTAGCCAGAACCTGGAGGGTCATCAGAGACTCCTCCTTCTTCCCTATGCCTTCACTCAACATCCAATCAATCACCGAACCCTGACAGTCCTAAACCTAAATCTCTCTCCACTGCCTTCACGTGTCTCCAGCCGCATACACCCATCACTAGTCACTAGGTTATTAACACCTTCATAATTGTTCTCTCTATCACCAGTCTTGCCCCTCTCCAACCTATACCAGCACAGCAACTAAGAGGAGCTTTTCTAGAATGCAAGTCAGCTCACCTCACTACCCACTTCTCTTGTGAGAAAACCTAAACTTAACTGACCTTGGAACACCTGACCCTTAACTTGCAGCTTTGCTCAACAACTCATGGTTCCAAATATCTACTTTATTCTGTACTATCTTTGAGCCTTTGTTCTAAACTTTGTCTGGAGTCCTTCCTCTATATTCTCCTCTCCCCATTTCTCCCAAACCCCTAACTCTTGTTCATTCTCTAATTTTCAGCCTAAACAGAGAAGTATTTCCCAGTCTTCAAATCTGCTCTCTGTGATTGTTCATGGAGCCCCACATTTCTCCTATGATCACACTTACCAGTCTAGAGCAACTCTAGACTCTAAATCCCCTATAGTAGACAAAATAATGGCTCTCCAAAGGCATCCCTCTCCTTAGAACCTGTGAATGTTACCTTATGAGGCAAAATGGACTTTGCTGATGTGATTAAGTTAAAAATTTTTAAGTGGAGAGATTATCTTGGATTATCGAGGTGGACCCTAAATGTAATAAGCATCTACAAAGAGGACAGGGACAGGAGGCAGAGCTCACAGTAATGTGGGGCCATGAACCAAGGAATGCAGGCAGCCTCCAGACACTGGAAAAGACATGGAAACAGATTTTTCCCTAGAGCTTACAGAAGGAATGCAACCCTGGTGATACCTGGTGATCTTCATAAGAGCCATTTTGGACCACTGATCTACAGAATTATAACACAATTTTATGTTATTTTTAAGCCACTAAGTTTGTGATAGTTTGTTGTAGCAGCAATAGAAAACTAATAAACCCTCTTTGTAGATTTTGTTCATCTCTATATCCTTAACACCCAGAACAGTGACTGGCCCATAGTATGCACTCAATAATATATGACAAGATACTATTTTGGAAATATTTAATATCATGGTTTTTATTTTTCTTCTGGCATTCTATTCTCTCTTTCTCCCTACTCTAGCAGCTAGGGCCTGGGTCCCATTCCTTAGGAATATGGAGTATGATAAGAAGAAATGACCAGTAGGTCCCCCTTTTGATTTTTATGTATTTTCATATATGTATTGACCACTGAGTAGAAAAATATTGTGGGAAGGGAATGACGATGATAAGAAATTACCAATATTTAAAGAAGATGAGATTTTTCCTTGAAGATCAGAAAAAGATTTCTTTAGGCAAAAAGAGGTAGAAGAAGAAAGTGGTGCTTGAGAAAGGAGATGGTGAGACCCCCGGGAGAGGGTGGCTAAATAATGTGTCTTAAATAGGTGGGGGGTAGAGCCCTGTCGATGGCCCAGCTGAATGCTTAGTGCCCTCTAGCTCTGAAGATTGTCAGGCAGACAGGGGAAGTGAGCATATAGCCATGGAACAGCAGAAAAACCACTTTCCAGGCTTTGGCAGTGGACTAGAATCTTTAAGATTGACCAAGATAAGGTAGATCTCAGTGGCACAGTAGCTGTGATAAAGGAATTAAGTATTATTCTAGAAAATAAAGTTATATTTCTTCTGCTCTTGAATATGTGGGTTGAAATTCAAGCCACCACATGGACCCATCAAATGATTGAACCATCCCAGGGCTTGCTGTCTGTGCCTGTTGCTTTCGCACACCTGCAAAAGTCAACTCCGTTATGGCTTTAGTAACCATCCTGCTGAACTCTTTGGGTATTTTTGTCATTTATCTTCTTTAATTTTATTTTTCAATTCAATATTATTTGATATTAGTTTCAGGTGTACAGCATTGTGGTTAAATAATTATATCTTTTACAAAGTGATCCCCCTGGAAATTCAAATATCCACCTTGCACCTTACATAGTTATTACAATATTATTGTTTGTATTTACTATGTTGTACTTGACATCCCCATGACTGTTCTGTAACTACCAATCGGTAGTTCTTATACGCTTCAACATTTTCTCTTGATAACCCCATCAAAACTTTTTCTTAGCTAGCAAATAAAATATGTTTTAATAACCCATACCACAATGAGTGTTTTAAGCCTATTTTCTTGTTTTTTGTGAGATGAAAAATTGGATTTTGACGTCTAATAGGTTTGTGCTTACGAGCAAGTGCTCTGCTAGGTTTAAATCTTTGGTGTGCTGCTAATTTACCTTGTGATGAAAGTGGGGAAAAACCCGTTACATGCATAGAGATTGAACTGATGTCCCTTGACATAACTGAAGGTAACAGAGATGAGGCTTGATATAAAAAGAACTCCTTACTCCTTAGTCGGTCAAGCACTTACGTGAGTACTGGTTGTTATTAGCTCCCCCAGGCTCTGTGCTAGGCACTCAGAATATCAATGAACAAAAACAAAAACAAAAAAAGAAATTCTGACCTCATGGATCTCACATTCTACTGGAGGATAAAGGGGATAAGAGTTCTGTTTTGAAGTTTTAAATAGAATCATTATTTGGGCAGGGATGAGGGAGGTGAGGAAGGAAGAACAGACATTCCAGGCAGAACAGCCAAATGCAGAGACCTGTGATGGGGGCCCATATTGTGTTTGAGGGTCAGTAAGGAAGCAAGTTTGTTGAGGCTAATTGGGTTCAGAGAGGTTTCAGGAACCAGGTCATGAAGGATCGACTTTGTAGAGTATTGTAATGATTTTTGTTTTTACCTTATGGGAAGCCATTGGAGAGTTTTGAGCAGAAGAGAAACATAATCTGACTTAAAAGTTACAAGGAGCATGGCCCAGGAATTCCAATCCTTGGACATATTTAAAGCTGTGAAAACAGATAGTCAAACAAAAACTTGTTCAAGAATATTCATAGCAGCACTGTTCACAATGGTCAAAAGGTGGGTACAACCAACTGTCCATCAACTGATGAGTGGATAAACAAAATGTGGGGTATCCACACAATGGACTATTATTCAGCTATAAAGAACAATGAGGTTCTTTCTGATATGTCATAGACATGAAAACATGCCAAGGCAAAGAAGCCAGATGAAAAGGTCACATGTTGTATGATTTCATTTAAGTGAATACCCAATGTGGGCTAATCCATAGAGACAGCAAGCAGGTTAGTAGTTGCCAGGGGTGGGGGAAGGGAGAAATGGGCTGTCATGGGACAGGCTCCTTTTGGGGTGATGAAAACGTTGGGGACTAGATAGACATGATTGTTGCATAAGGTGTTGCAAAAGCTGCTGAATTGTAAATTTTATAATGCTTACTTTTATGTTATACGATTTTTTAACTCAATAATAAAAATTGGAAGGCTCCTTCAGGCTGCCACATGGGGAAGAGACTGAAGCAGGACAAGGACAAAGAATAATGAGGAGACCCTTGGAATAATCCAAATGAGGGGGCTTGAATGGGTTGCGGGTGGCAGAGGTGGTAAGAGGGAGGGAGATTTAGAAATATAATCTGAAAGGAAATTTCCTTAGTATTCTCTTTGGGCCCAGTGTGCCCTATGCCCCCTGTATTCCTGGTAGTAATCTAGGTAGTTACTCTAGATTCAGGAAGCCTGGGTGTTCATCTTAAGGCAGATTCTGAACCTGAGCATGGCTGCAGTGATGGGGTGCTGTGGGCCACAGAAACATTTTGTCTGGGACAGACTGTTGGGGAGCTGGTCCCATTACCTCAGATGAAGGATTACACCCCCCTTTAAGAGTGGACAGTATGGTGGGATTGACTTTGGGGGGAATGGGTGGGTGGGGAGGGGGACAGAGGGGAGCAAAAAGGGGATGGATGTAACACAACAATAAAATTAAAAATCAATAAATAAAAAATAAATTATGATACATCCTAAAAAAAAAAGAGTGGACAGTATGTTAAGTCTCCCTATATACTGTTTTCTTCCGTCCTGTCAATAAACATTGCTTTGAGAGAGAGAGAGCCAGATGTACAATACTTACAGTCTTAATTGTTTAGAACAGTGACTAAGCTCCAGTTGGTCAAGATTTTCTTGACTTAGCAGCTGTCCAGAAAGTGACAAATTTATGATTTGAGAGCAACTTTATTTTTCTGCCCGAATCACACAATAATTTGTGGGAATTAGTTACCTGATAAGATAAGGAGTGGGGGTGGGGACATGGGGGGAGGGAGGGGAGAGGGTATTCAATACCCCTCAGTGTTCCAGGGAGGGCTATGGAATTTTCAGAACGGCCCTGGACACACTGCAGGGACCATTAAGGGATTAACCAGCCCTGCTGGGGCGGCTGCACAGCGGTGAGGTTAGTAAATCATGGGAGGCCTGGATCATTATCCTGGGAATTAGTTCAAGTTGCTTCCACAGAGGCACCGGCTATCAGAGTCCCAAGGAGAACACGAAAACCCAAAGCTGAACTTGGGACCTGAGGGGCTGAGACACGTAGGTCATGGCATCAGGCTTGCTTTTTCTCTTTTGGCACAAGCCTTCTCTAAAATCTTAACTCCCGCCTTCATTTTCAGCACATTTGTTCAGGGGCAATCCACTGCAAGCTTCTCTCTTTCTACCAGATTGTATTAACCTTGTGCTTTGTTTCTTCAGGGAAAATAAAACTGCCGTAACATGACAACAAGTATCTATCTCTTCGATAAAAAGAATGTTTTCCTCCATGGCACTTGTCAACAACAGAAGCTTAGGATGTTGCTTTATTCTCTTTCTTTGTATGCGGTTTTCCTTTTTGTTTGGTGGAGGAAGGAGGGGGAGACTTACTTCACTGAAACACGGAACTATTAAAAAGTAAACCCTAATCCATCTGGCCTGCGGAATAGGGTAGTGCTTGACAAAGGCAATAGTGGGAATAAAAAATGTATTTGAATTGCTTGTGTTGCACTCCCCAGATGCCCAGCACAAACAGCAGCAAATCTTTTCCCCTGACCCTTTGCAGGACATTTATTAATTATGCTGCCGAGTGAGTTTCTGTTTGAGGAATCTGCCTCCATGTCCTTGTGGAGTTTGACCACCATCTGAAAGAGCAATTTTGCAGAAAGAGGGGATTTTGTGTGGCTGGTTTAAGGGTTCGTAGGCTCCTAATGCGCTATGGCTGAAGGGGTGTTAACAGACGAGGTGGAAAGTGTTCAGCTTGATTCAATCAACTAACCTGCTACCAAGCGAAGGTCCTGAGGGTGGGTTGCCTGGGGCTGGTTGCCTGATAAATGAACTGATGAACAAGCCCCCTGGGAGAAGGAGGTCCAAAGAGGAGGAAAACGCAGTGGTTACGAGTTGGCCCCTCTGCAGCCCCATAGCCTGGATGAAATTCTGGCACCACCACTTTTTGTCTGTGACTGCGGACAAGTCATTGGATGCCTCCAAGCCTCAGTGTCTTCATGAATAAAATGTACGGTAGTTGTGAGGATCAGGAGAGATAATATCCGTGGCTGGAGCCGTGCCTGACCTCAAGAAAGAGCTAAGAACAAGGAGCTGGCTCTTACTATCATTTTCTGGGGCAAGGGATTGCTTCCTTTGCTAGGCCCAGGACAAACATGGATCACGCCCCGGGATGCTTTCTGGTTCAGTGCTACACTGTGCTTTATTTGTGGCCACTTGCTTAGTCACAGCTTGTGAGGGAAAGACCACTGGATATGGAGCCAGAAGACTTGGTTTCAAGGACCTTCTCTTCCTCTCATGAGGTGAGCAGACTTGGAAAAAAATTCCTTATCCTTTCAAAGCCTCAGTTTCCTATCTGTCAAGTGGGAACATTTATCTGGGGCTCCCTGTTGTACTATGAGGCTTGAATTAGATAAGTGGTTAGCGTGGCTGTGCTGGGTAGGCTGGAAATCACTTTATCAAGAGAAGGTGACTAATTACACCTGCTAATAATGATGTCATGGGCTTCCCGTACTCTCATGGCCTTGGTCCCAAGGAAGACAGAGAATGGAATGGGAGAGGTCAGAATGATCCCAACCCTATAAATGCTTTTACTCCCCGGGGGCAGGACAAAAGTGTGACCCTTGCCCACAAATGGGCCAGTCCCTGTCTGAACAGCACCTCTGCTTGGGTCAGTAAAATCTTGATAATAGCTAACTTAATCACTTAATTCTCCCACCTCCCTTGGAAGAGCCATTATTTTCTTTTCCTTTTTTAAAAGATTTTATTTATTATTTTCAGAGAGGCACAGAAGGAGGGAGACATCAATGTATGGTTGCCTTTCACCTGCCTCCAGCTACAGAGCTGGCTGGAGACCTGGCTTGCAACCTGGTTATGTGCCCTGGCTGGGATTCGAACCAGCGACCTTTGAGTTCGCAGGCCAGCACCTTATCCACTGCTCCATCAGCCAGGTCTGGAAGAGCCATTCTTTAAGCCCCTGCCTTTAAGCTCAAGTGGACTTGCCAAGTGCACAGCAGGTGGAGTGGCTCCAGTGAATGTGACTGGCCTCCTTTTCCCAAGGCCAAGGGAAAACGAGCAAAGGCTGGTCCAGGCCTGCTATCCATCGATTGTGGCTTCACGGTAGGAGGAAAGCAGCAAAGACAGGACAGGACTTATTTCAGAGGAAAACCCAGGCTCTTTCTTCCTGGCATGACTGAGCCCCTTTTTATATACAATGTGGTGAGCGATACTGTAGTTTTGCAAAAACCTGCCCTTAGAGCAGGAAATGATTCCTTAATGCAAAGTGCTTTACTTAGTATTTTTATGCGTTCTACACACCAGGGTCAGGTCATGATTTGAAACATGATATACTCAATTTCTATACCGCCTTGTGACCCAATATTTTAAAATGTAAGCCATCCCCATGAACTGCATCCAGATATGGGACTGTGGAAACTGGGTTTATCACTTCCATTTACGGTTTCAGCTCTGGGCCATTTCCACGATGACTCTTCATGAGTGACTACTGGTGCCAACCTCTAAGAACAGAGATCTTTCATCAAAATGTGTCACGCGATAAACCTCTTTATTATGGGTTCCTATGCCACCGAAAATAATCCCAGAAGACCATTCTGCATGGTCTCTTTGCTTTTTCTTTATTTTAGACAAATTCTTTCAGTAATACAATTCCAATTTTTTCACTGGCTACACAATTGAACTCTTAAATCCAGCAAACCCCCATCTAAAGTGCCCTGAAGCAGCTCTTCCATGTGACTTGTATTTGACCCTTATATTCTGGTCCACGCCACAGCCCCCTGGAAGTATTAGCTCTTAGTCAAGATCAATTGCCCAGTCAGCGCACTGTCTGACTCAGTCATAGTCATGACTGTTCCTTTTTGAAGGCTTAATTTTCAAGAAAATTATGATGGCAAAGGTAATGTGTTTGCTATATGCAATATTTCAAAATGAAGTATGTAAAATAAAAGGTAAAAGTAATCCTTTCTGTTGATCCTGCTGCCCCCAGGTATCAAATGTTTATTTATATGTAACATGTAATAGAAAAATGAAACCATGCTGTATATACTGCCTTCAATTTTTTTTTTTTTCACTTAAAAATATCTTGGATATCTTTCCATGAATATAAATTTTAGAGCAGGAAACTGGGGTCCATGGATCTCCAGGGGGACTCATGGATGGACTTCAGGAGTTCATGGACCCTGGAATTTTATGAGTGCACATGTGTGCACTTCAGGGTTCATGGCATTCCACAGGTCGTGGAGCATTCTAGCATGCCCAAAATGTGTAAACATCAACACCCAGCCCTGAGTTTAAGGTACACATTTATTTAGTTAGTTAGTTAGGTTCTAGCTGTTCTAAAATCACAGTTAAAACTTGTAGGCATCATTGTTGACTTGCCATCATGATATATTAGTCTAACGATGACTTTTATGAAATTGCCTTTATAAATGCTAAGTATCTTCAAGCACAGAAACTCACTCTAACTCAGTAACTGGTGTAGTGGACCACATTGTACCTCTCTATGCTCTGTAAATTTTGCAGCAGCCTTGGGCCAAAAGCAATAAAATCTGACCTGGACAAATCTGTGTAGTAACAACTGTGCTATTAATGGGGCCCTTGTGTTATATGGCTGCGTGCTGTTCCATCTGAACAAAGTGGAAAATGAAAAAAGGGCGAAGGATAGTCCTTAGTCAGGTAAACCACTTTGAGAGGAATGATAAAAGAATTTAAAGTGTAGATTGCAAATCGGTTTCTAATTCCTTGCTTTCTCCAACTGTAGCACAGATTGATTGTTTACTATGCTCCTAGCAACAAGCCAGCCCTGCTCCAGCACAACTGGAAATTATCCTGTTAACTTATGTTTCCTTATTGATTATTTGTCTCCACTGGCACTCCTGCAATGTGAGCTCCATTGGTCACGGTAGCCTCAGTTGCCTAAGAAGTGCCTGGCAAATGGTATTTAATCAATACCACTTAAATGAACAAATAAATCGAAGAGTGGATGCTGCTCGACCCTACTCAGTAAGAACTGAACACCTGCAAACTCAGGTTGACGTTTGCCCCTGTGTTCTAGTTTTTAAAAAGCTCTGTCTCACTCAGAGACACAGGCCCATGTTCCTAGCAGAAGAATAAAGACGGAAAGATGTCTACGTGGAAGTCACAGGCCAAGCAGGCCTGCAGCATCTCAGCCCTCAGAAAGCCATTAACTGCAGTTGTCGAGGGGATAACAATGACAAACATCTTTTCCATTCCCTGATTACGGAATGGGAGAATGCTGCGCTTTTATTTTGAACTTGGTCTTTGGTTTTAGGATGACAAAATGCACCGGCGTGTACCATGCAATGATTTCACCCTCTGACACAAGTGGAAGGGGTGGAATGGAGACACGAAGCAGCTGCTATTGCTGATCACTGCCACCCTGGCTCTGTTCCGACCCAAAATGCTCCGCAGCTTGTCTTCCTGTCTTGCCCTGCAGCCTCAAGCTAGGTAAGGCAGCCAAGGCTCCGGAGGGAGAAAAGGCCACCCCCACCCCCTCCACCCCCTCTCGATGAACACAGCCATGTCATTTCTTGGACTCATAAATCCTGAGCCAGTATTTGATCCCACGAAGCAAGATTGCGGTTATCTGGGTGGATGGGCCTGTCATGGGGCCTGTAGACAAACCGCAGCCAGGCTGGGCCGCGCTGCATCATTAGTCACCAGGACAGAAGTTCTGCATCGGGTCAACCCCAGGGCCAGTCCAGCTCTGTCCTCAGACAGGCCCCCAAGAGGACAGCTCATTATTGTTCTCAGGAACTCGAAGTCAAGGCTTCTTGTTCTTTTGGGAGGTGAGGGGGGAGGTAGGTGAATAAATAAATCTCTTGCATCTGCCTGCAGTGCGTCTCGAACGCTAGTGTGTATAGGAATTGTCCTGGAAGTGGGTTATAAATGCAAATTATCAGACTCCATCTCCAGATTCCACAGGTTCTGATTCAGTGGCTGTTGTGCTAAAAATCCACCCTTACCACAGTCTGTGCTGTATTCCAAACACTCATTTCAGACTGTCTAGGCATTGCTTCTCTCCCCCAACTCACCACCCACCAGACTCTGTAGGAGACTGGAGAACAGTGAGAAGGCAGTGGGTGGGGGGGGTCTCTGGAATTCTGGCACAGTTTATACAACTTCCTACTTTAGGGGAGAGAAGGCAACCCACATTGGCTAGGACTGTGACCAAGGAGGAAAGAGGGCGGAGTTTGGACCCCCACGGGCCTGATACTGGTGAGCATGTCAGTTTCTCAAATGATAACATTATGAATAATAATAACAGTAGTAATAATAATAATAATAATAATAATTACCATTAATGGAGCACTTCCACATGCCAGGTACTGTGCTGAGCATTTCTATACATTATATCAACAGCCACACAATAGGTTCCTTTGTTATGCCCATTTCTCAGATGAGGTACTGAGAGGTTAAGTGACTTTCCAAACTCAGCAGTTTGACTGCAGATGCTGCATTCTAAACCCATCTCTCCAGCTCTGGACTGAAGATCAGTAGCAATGGTATGTGTGATGGCGTAAAAATACGTCCCTAAATGGGTTGATTTTATTCCTGTCAAAGGGTGGGGCTTTCAGTGAGGAGTGAAGGTCATGAACTGCAGCCAGAAGACTGGAAGGTCACTTCTGGGATTATGCGGAAAACACCTGTGGCTTCCATTTTAGAGAAGCGGCACCCCGCCCCTTCCCCGGGAGAGGCCTCAGGGTGAGGGACTGAAGCTTCCCCAACAGTGACTGGCAAGACTGCGCCCATCCGACAGCGTGCTTGCTGCTGCCTGAGAAAGCCTGAACTCCCGCCACACTCCCACCCTCAGAAACTGCCTGCAGCAGTATGTATTTGTTGTTTCATACAGCCAAGTTTTGAGGTAATTTGTAGTCACAGGTAACAGGGTATCTATCAGCTGGGAGCTTTTTAGAACTGCAGACCTCAAGCCTCACCCCAGATGTACCGCATGGGAAGCTGCAGGTTGCAAGCTCCCTGGTGAGTCAGGTGCATGCTGAGTTTGAGAAGCGCTGTTCTAAGACACTCAGCCCTGAGTCAAGTACAGAGATAAACAGTAAATACATATGCGTCTCCCAAGGAATGTCGTTTAAGCCAGCATACCTAGTGCCTTTCCTCTTTTCTCTGTCTCACTCCAATAAAGAGAGCCAGCAGCCTCTGCCCACCACTTCGCCCAGCTGCCATGCTGCATGGATTACTGATCATCCTTCTTCTTTTTCAGACCCAGCACAGGTGCATCCTGGCGTGAAAATGTCCACAGTGGTTTATGGGAAACTACTCAAGAATGTGCTTTAGATGGGAACCCAGGGAGAGCCATGGAGGCCAGATAATGCACAAATTGGGAAAGTACCCTGGAGATATGAGGTCACAACATAAAAGTGTGAGTTTGGTCATGGCTGGTGTAGCTCAGTTGGTTGAAGTGTTGTCCCATAACCAAAAGGTTGCAGGTTCAATTCCCAGTCAGGGTACATGCCTGGGTTGTGGGTTTGATCCCTGGTTCTGGTGTGTATTATCACCATTTAGGGTGCGTACAGGAAGCAACCAATCACGTTTTTCTCTCACATTGATGTTTCTCTCTCTCACCCTTACTTGCTCTAAATGCAATGAAAAAAATGTCCTTAGGTGAGTTTGATTTGTTTCTTTTTCAAGGTTTTATTTCATTATTTTTAGAAAAAAGGGAAGGGAGAGAGGCAGAGAGGGAGAGAGACATCAATGTATGGTTGCGTTTCACCTGCCTCCAGCCACAGACCTGAATGGAGACCTGGTTTGCAACCTGGTTATGTGCCCTGGCTGGGGAATCGAACCTGCGACCTTTGGGCTCACAGGCCGGCACCTTATCCACTGTGCTACCAGCCAGGGCCTGATTTGTTTCTTTGATATGGGATTGGCTTGTCTCTAGGGGTCTCCCATTTTGGGGAGTTTTTTAGTGACTGCAAAGGCCAAATCAACATGTTGGGGAAGGGTATGGGGAGATGGTGGGAGGGATTGTTTTGATTTCAAGTTATGAACATAGGGTTACCAAGAGAACCCATATTTGGATGAGTTTCTTTTTTATATCATCGTTTACAGGTGGGTGATATGCAACTCCGGTCAACCTTTTTTTTTTTAAAGCTATGTATCTAGCGAAAGTCCAATGTAAACTTTTTAAACTACAGTGAAATGGAACCATTTTCCATTCTGCAGAAGCATTGTGGGTTTCACAGCTAGACCTTAGAATACGCTATTCCCTCTGCTTGCAGTCTCCTCCTCCTTTATATATGACTAACTTCTACTCATTCTTCAATTCCTGGCTAAAATATCACCTCCTCTTGGAAGCCACCCTAGATTCCTCCAGACAAGGCCATGTGTCCCTTTTCTGTGTTTTGATCCCACCCTGTGCAGTCCTCCCTCATATTGTTTATCATTCTGCAATGGAGGATTTACTTCTTTCTCCTAGTAGACTGGAGATACTGTGAGGGGCCCAGTCTCACTCCTTGTTCCGTTTGCCAGAGTGTCTGACACAGGATAAAGTGCTCCACATTTCTCTGTTGAACAACTATATAATTAAATATTCCCCATGCCTGGAATGGTGCCTGGTCCCCGAAACATGCTTAATAAAGACTTAGGGAATGAACTGGCATCTTCTGATCCTTTCTCTGAAGAAGTTAGAAAGGCAGTGGAGCTCTTGAAGGAAGACCCCCTTCCCCAGGAGCCCCTGACGTCCAGGGGGCGCTCTGCCCAGACCCATTGTTCTAACATTGGGGCCGACAGCCCCCTCGGGTAGTGCCCTGCTTCCACCACGCTTGTTGTTGCTCTCACTTCTCACGACGTGATAAATGGAACTGAACTTTCTGGTCTGAGAGGTGCTGCCCTATTGATGCAAAAGCTGGCAACAGTGACCCCAGCACAGAAACATTTCCTGGGGATCAAATAACCGGCTCCTCTCAGCGCTCATCAATCTACAGCCTGGCTACACGTCCACTTACCCTAGGACTTACAACCTGAACCCTAACCCTAAGTCCCCCAGGCCAGGGGATGGCCCGAGTAATTTACTATCATCTTGATTTCCCAAGGTTGTAATTTAGGAGGGCTTGTAGTTTGAGGCAAACAAAAGCAATACTTCGGTTCACTCAAGGTTCTGTGTGCTGCTGGGTTGACGGAGTGAAAATCATCCCATATCAAAGCTGCTTTTTGGACAAATTCTCTTATCTGGCTGACATAAAAAGTTAGAGGTACCATTCATATCTTCAGTTCAAAAATAAGGGAAAAAAGGATTCAGAAAAGTTGAATAACTTATTGTGTGTAGGTTGTCCTCTAGCCGGGGATGCAATGCACTCTAGATAAAATGGATCAATATAGTAGTAATAACAGTTGTTCCTTTACTGTTTATTGTGTGTCAGTCACTGTATTTAGTCCTTTTTAAGACAATCTAATTAAATTGTTTCCCCAATTTTATAGGTGATATATTATTCTTCTCATCTGACACTTGCAGATACCAAAACCTTAGAAAAGTTAAATACTTGTCCAGATGGAGAGTGCTTGTAACCTAGCTCTGGTGGGCTCAGTCCCTAAACCCATCCTCTCAGTTCCTACTTGTGAACTCCTTGAGGGCAAAGGTCACACCTTCCCAGTTCTCTACTAGGTCCTCCCTGCCAGCAGATGATTCGGAGTAAGCTCCTGGCTCGGCTGCTTCCAGATCTGACTCTCCTTCTTCTAATTTTCTGTTCTGCCTCCAGCATGAAGAAGGCAGATCTGTGCCATGTGTCAGGAGGCCAGTCAGGCCCATGTCCCATCCACCACCAAGGCTTTCCATCCCCCGAACTTCCATTAGCTCAACATCAGAACGGCCCTGATCACAGTCACCGCATATGAAGGGCTAACTGCCCACGTGTCAGTGTTCCAGGCACTCTATGGACTTTGTTGAGACCCTCCACACCACCCTGCAAGGGGGCATTATGACTTTTGAGACAGGGCAGCTGCAATGCAGAAGGTTGAAGCAAGGGAGCTAAGGTCACATAGTAAGTGGCAGAGCTGGGGTGGAGGTCACACATATGTCCAAAGCAGACTCCACAGTGTTACTTCTTTCTCTCTTTTAAAACCAGCTTTATTGAGATAAAAGAAACCACATTGGCCCATGTAATATTCAAAACTCACTGGCTTTTGGTATAGTCATAGGGTTGTGCAACTACCACCACAATCAATCTTGGAACATTTTCGCTACTCCGAGGAAGAAACCCCAGCTTTGGCTAGCTTCCACCTCTACTTCACAATACCTCTCAGCCCCAGACAACCACCAATCTGCTTTCTGCCTTCGTTATAGATTTGCCTATTCTGGACATGTCATATAAATGGGTCCTTTGCGACTGGCTTCTTTCATGCAGCATAATGTTGTCAGGGTTCGTCTTGTAGCATGTATCAGTACTTCATTCCTTTTTATTGCCCAATAATGTTCCAGCGTAGGGATATACCACATTTTATTTACCCATTCATCAGGTGATGACATTAGGTGGTTTCTGAAGTTACCACTCTTCCCTCCCCTGGTTGCCTCTTGGGGATGTTTTGCAGACTGAATCAAACTCAGACGAGAAAGCATTTTCAAACTCAAAAGGCTTGTACAAAGTAGGAGGCAGCAGTTTTTTACTGAGGTGATGGAAACAAATGAGGGCACGTTGGCTTATGGTTGTTTGTTTCCAACGAAGCACAGCCTATCCTGCAGCAGTAGTTGGAAATTTAGTGCTGAAATAAGAGCTGTTTGTGTTCTTATCACTGCGAGTGCCTCCTCAGCATGCCATTCTGCGATAATAGTTTCTATCTTGACTTTTATTTTTTCCTGTAAAACAAATGACAGCAAGTGGCTCTTTAAGGGAATGGTTTTTATGCCGAGTGATTCAAATGTCTGGCATCTCACTTTTATGGAAAACAGATCTATCTTCTGCCAGTAAATAATCTTACTAAACCAATTAAAAAGAAGTCTTCATGGATCTTTCTCATCAGCAGTTCAGCAATTCATATATCTTTTGGATATCAGAAGGGGCTGGTTATGTGTGTGTTACTAAGGAGCCCACTGTGTATATTTTGTAAACATGCTTAGCTGAGTCCAAGAAGAAAACCAGGACAGTGAGGAAACTTACATCCTCTTTTCTTCCTTATCCTGGAGTGAAATGAAACAGAACTGGGATCTTACGTTCTTTTCCCCACCTTAATTTAGCAAACTAGGAATTGTTTCAACCCAGGCCCACAAAGACTGCATACGCTGCACAAATATTCCTTGTATATAACACGGTCTGGGTTTAGATTTTTCAGCAGCCAAGTCGGAAGGCAGTGTAAAAATATCCCTGTAAAATCTTTCCTGTTTGTAGCTGAAGGCTGCCTCCACTATTTTTGCTAAAGGGGACTCGACACAATTCAACAGATTTATTGAGTGCTGACTGTGTCTGGCAAAGGACATGGAGACAGGCATAGAGAGAGGTATCAGCCAAAGCATGAGAAAGGTGTTCATCAAGACAGGAAGAAAGGACTGGAGAGGCGCAGTGGGAGGGGGAGAGTGGGACAGCAAGTACAAGAACTGAGATGTGCATGAAATACTAACAGCTAATATTTTCTTGTTCAACCACCGTCACTTAATAATGCCACCGTAAGAAGGTACCACTACTAACGCCACTTTGAAAATCAGGACTTAGCTGCCCAAGTTATACCCTTAGCAAATGACAGGTTTCAGGCTAAATTCTTAACCACTGCCCTACCTCTCAATCCAACAGAAACAAGCCTATTCAGTTTCTCCATATCAGAAAGCAGATACAACTTTTAAAAAAATGGAGTCAAATTTTCTTTATTTAAAAAAAAAATTCTTATCCAAGCTCACGGTTACTGATTTTAGAGAGAGGGAAAGGGAGGAAAGAGAGAAGGAGAGAAAGATCGATGTGGGAGAGAAATATCCATCAGGGACAAATCCACAGTCCAGGCATATGCCCTGACTGGGAATTGAACCCATGACCTTTCAGTTGATGGGATGATGTTTCAACCAACTGACAACCAATTGAGCCACACCAGCCAGGGCTGAAGTCTAATTTTTCTTACTGCAAATTAGATAGTTTAGCTCTAAAATCTAGTGTTGAACATAAATATGTCAGAGTTTTACATTTTTATCATTTGCATCTTCTTGGGATGAACACATTATTCCGGTGGCCCTTTGTGAGGCTGGGTATAGGGTGACATTTTTTTTTCTTCAGGATTTTATTTATTATTTTTAGAGAGAGGGGAAGGGAGAGAGGGAGAGAGGGAGAGAGACATCAATGTATGGTTGCCTTTCACCCGCCTCCAGTCACGTATCTGACTAGAGATCTGGCTTGCAACCTGGTAAGGGTGACTTTTGTGTGATACTTTCACACCCATCCCTTCTCCAGTCTTCAGGGCCCCAGCCCCTTCTCTACCACCTTTCAAGTTACCATTGGTCTTCCCTTTACATCTAAGCTGTCCTATGTCCCAGATCTGATATTTGTTTCCTTAGGTAAAGGAGGAAATAGGCTCTAGAGCTGGAAGAGATGGCAAGACATTATTTGGCCTAAACCTTCCATTTTGCAGGTAAGGAAAACGGAGGCCCAGAGAAGTGAATCCTACCTCACAGAGCTGGATAGTAGGTCTCTGATGAATTGTTCCTTTCTGTATGGAACCGTATTGTTCTTGGGGGAAACATGAATGGAGCCCACAGAATTTCCCATTTTCTAAAATGAAGACCATTGGTGGTTCTCAAGACAATTTACGTGATGTTCAACAGCAATTAATTTCTCTGTCAATCCAGCTGGTTTATGTCAAGGAGATAATCTCCATTTGGTCCCATCTTTAGCATCTAACACTTGGTACGCTCTCTCTCTCTCTCTCTTTTTTTTTTTTTTTTTAAGATTTTATTTCATTATTTTTTAGAAAGAGGGGGAAGGGAGAGAGGCAGAGAGGGAGAGAGACATCAATGTATGGTTGCTTTTCACATGCCTCCAGCCACAGACCTGACTGGAGACCTGGTTTGCAACCTTGTTATGTGCCCTGGCTGGGGAATCGAACCTGCAACCTTTGGGTTTACAGGCCGGAGCCTTATGGTACGCTCTCTTTTTAACAGGCAACTAGCCAGCTAGGGTCTAATTACACTGCTTTGTCTTCATTGTATTTACTATCATGCCTCAGTTTATGACATATAATATTCCCTTTCAATTTACAGTACTGATATAAAGTTCCCCCTAAAAATATCTATTTATGTGTTTAACTGATCTAAACTAGTAAGCAAATAATAGTCTAGATAGTTTACAAGTTGGACAAAAATTTTCATAATGGTCAGAAAATGATTTAAAAGCAGGGGAAATACTAAGAACCATGGAAGTGGCCAAGGGCAATGACGTGGGGCCCTATTCAAGCCCTGAGGTAGGTATATCTCAGATCACACTGCCTAATCTCTTATCTGCTTTGAGAAGGGGCCTCTTTGTGTGAGGATTAGGGATAAATCTATGCCGATGAATCACTTGGCATTGTCCATCCCTGGCTCCATGATCCTACCACTGCCATAGTCTGGCTTCTCCATAGTATGTCCATTTGTTCCTCTGGTCCCTCATGCCACACTCCCCCACCCCCAATCTTGCAATGACCTCCAAATTTCCCTCCTTTTCCCCTGTAGACTGACACTAGAGATGACAGGTACATCACAGGGAATTACACTAAAGCATGGCGGTGCCTGGCCTCCTTGACCAGGCTGCTGTGGGGCTTCTGGACCGTTGGCTCAGAAAGTGGATGAGCTTTGTGCAGCAAGTCACCCTCTGTCCTGCGGACTCAGTTTCCTCACCATTATGACAGTTGTCTTGAGAACTCTGAAGGAAGAAAAAGGAAAAAGGAAATTAGAGGGAAGCAGGAATTGCCTGTTTAGTGAAATGAGAGCGATAGGTGTAGTCAATTGGAGACACAAACTCATCAAGTTGTTGTTGGGGATGAATGAATTAAAATAATATCTGAGGAGGTCTTACCATAATACCCAGCACATAGTTGCTACCTAAATGTGGAAGTTAGTTTTTTTTTTTTTTTTTTTAATTTTATTGTTGTTGTTGTTACAGGACTAGAGCATGAGCCTATTCCCCTCCCCTGGGGACAGGGGACACAGTCAGAAAAATATCATCAGGAAAATAGTGAGGAAATTGGGGGCCCCTTTGCAGGGGGAAAAAAAATGACAAGGAACCAAAGGGCAGGAAATCAATTTTTCAGTCCTTAACAGATCTATAAGTTTAGAGTCTTGTAAAGGTCAACGTTGTCTTTTTAAAGTACCTCTAGGATTTACATCCTGAGTAACACTTGGTTTCCTCCATGGTAAACATGAAGATCCAATTAGTTTTCCCTATAATTCAAAGAGATCCGAGAAACAAGGACCTTTCCGGTTGGGAGCCAGTTTGGCTATAAAGTTTCTTGCTACACTATTCTGAGGATGAACTTTAATCCATATCTTATCTCCTGTTTGAAAATGAACATCCCTTCTCTTCTTATCATAATGTTTCTGCTTTCTTTTTCACTTTCCTCCCCCCTTTCCTTAGGAGGCTTGGCCATTTTCCTTTTTGGCAATTACAGCAAATTCTTCATACTTAGTTATTTGCTGCTCTCAGTTACCTTAAGAATTTTTCTCTCTGACTAGACTCCAGAAGGCATTTTAAGGTCCTGTCAAAGCAGAATGTTGTAGGAACCCAAGCTTTCTGGGCCTCGATGCTGAGTCTTTTACAACAACATGAAATGGTGATCTCTGAATAGTTCTTTTTTTTATGGCACCCTTGACCGGGGATGAAATCACGATGCAGCTGTTCCATAAACCCTCTTCCTAGAGGCTGCTTCTCAGCCTCAGAGTTTCTTTTTTTCCCTCTGGGTTTACCAACCCATCCTGGTCTTTCCTGGGGCAATAGGGGGTGAGTTGGGCAATTGCTAAGTACGAACACCCCCCACTCCAGGGTAGTCTTTCTCCTCAAGCTGGGCTGTGGTGCTGGTGAGCTTCTGTGAACAGGGCTAGTTCTGGATTCCTAAGGCAAGGAGATTCAGGGTATCCTTTACCTGCTTTCACAAAGGGTAATAAGAATCGGCAGTGTTTCAAATGCTCCAGGCCCTTTCAAAAGGCAGGACTGAGCTTTGAAGAAGAGATCTGTGTGTGAGCTAAGGGTTTGTGGGGTCTTCTTGGAAATCTAGAAGAATCTTACTTTGCTCTCTTTTGGCCAAAACAGGAGGAATGAGCTCTTCAACAGGATGGTATCTTGTAGGAAGATGATTTGGAAGATTAAGCAGGAGTCATTGGTTTTTTTTTTTTTTTTAGCATAATCGCCAGTTGGCTAGGGATTATTATGATATTTCATAATAATCTGAATCTACTGAGTGTTTGCTATGAGCAGGCTTTATTAGAGGCACTTGATGTGAATTATCTCATTGAATCTCTGAGACAGATACTATTATGATCTCCATTTTATAGACACAGAAACCAAGGCACAGAGGTTATGTGACTTGCTCAAAACCCAGCAGGGTAAGTGCAGGGCACATTGTATGTGGGAGCTGGATATATCATTTTCCCTCTCCAGTTTTGATGAGTGCAGAAAAGGATGAGTGACTATACAGTTACCTAATATGTTGGATTCATGGAGGATACTTTTGACTTTGCCTTTTAAAAGATGGCCATTTGGTTTTTCTCTTGGCCTGCCTAACAGTCCAGATAGAAAATACAGTGTATCAGATCAGAATACATTCTATAGTTGCAAAGAACAGAAAATCCAGCTCAAACAGACTTTAGTAAAGGAGATTTATGAGGTCATGTAAGGTCAAGTCCAAAATAGACTTAGCTTCTTTCTGTCTTTGCCTTCTGCCTTCTGTGGTGTCTGCTTCTTTCAAATGATGGCAAAATGGCAGTAATATTCTAGGCTTTATTTGTGAGTCACTGAGAAGGTAAGAGAGCATTTCTTTTCCACCATTCTAAACAAGAATCCAAAGATTCACTTGGTTGGACAAATTAAATTGCAGCTGACTTTTGAATCATTCCTCATTCAAGGCCAAGGAAGAGGAATTTATTGACTAACTTAAGCCAACCACCAATGATCTCTAGAAATGTGGGCAGAATCCACTTCCACTGGCTACTTGAGACACCCAAATGAGAATCTAGGTACAGCCAGAAAGGGAAAAGCATAGAATGGTTACTGGGTAAATACTTCATATCTTTGAATTAGTTGAAGATAAAACATGCCTTTGATTAAAAGTGATCGAATGCCCAGTGGCTGAAATGCAGGAAATTATTAATCTCACTTAACATGCAATGTGAAGACAGGCCATTCCAGTTGGTGTAGTGGCCCAGGGATGTCCCCTGTGACCTGAGCTTCTTCTGCATCATCACAAAGGCTGCCAGAGCTCTGGGCATTATATTCTCAAATGTGACCCAAACAGGAAGTGAGCGGGAAGGAGGGAAACAAAAAGGCTCTCTTCCCATGCATCTTCTCTTTCCCTCAAGTCCCCCAGCCATCTGTGTCTTCCCTCCAATTGGCCAAAGCTGGATCATATGGCCATTGCTAGCTGCAGAGGAGGCTAAAAAAGTAAGTACATGGAGTTTTCAATCTCTGCAGTAGGAAGCAGGAAAGGAAAGAGTAGATTGAGACTAGCCATGAGTAGTCATCCAATCATGTCTTGTTTTGGTAATTTCATGTTAATAAAATGAAGGAGGGAAAAATGGGGGTATCTGCAATAGGAAAAAAAATAAAGTTAACGACATTTTTACGAGTGTCAAGTATAGAGAGCATTATCAAGATCTGAGTTCAGCAAAACTCCTATTCATAGGTAGTTCGCTTTCATCCACACTACCTTCAGATATAAATATAACATTCACTGTAGCATTAGATATTCAAGTGTTGACATCAATGAGAGTTTTGTCAGAAGTAAATGAAAGCATCCGGTTACTTCACACTGAGTTCAGTAAATGACTGCCTCACAGCTAATTAAAACAGAGATACCTAAAGCAGACTTATAAAGCTTGGGAATCCTAATACAGACTGTTAAATAATCTGGTTTGTTTTTTCTAGATGGCAAAAATATTTCTCTACTAATTTATTGCCTAATCTTCAGGGCCATAAGCTCAGTCTCGAAGTACATTACAACTATCCTATCACTCAATAAATTGCAGCTAGTATCAGCGAAACATTTTTGGCCTAAGGAGTTGAGCAACAAGGCCAAGAAAGTGACTCAATAGATTAGAGAAACGGTAGAGTGAAAGATGCTGAGAACAATCTGATCACACACACATACATCCATTATGTTTTCAGTTTCGAAACTATTCCAACTTTAGACATATTTTTTTCCTCCTGACTTCCTTTGAAAAATGACATGAGCAAATTTTTCAATGCAGTTGGAAGCAGACTCTGTTAGAAGAAAGAGGCCAATACCCAGGGAAATTGTGACAAATGAATCTGTTAGGAGGAAAGAAAAACTTAAAGCATTCAGAGAGTGGAGCTCCAGGAGTAATTGCAGTTTGGCTGGGCAGGGCCAATATGGACTTACTTTTAGTACCGACTCACAACCAACATTTCATGGTGCTTTAGCATTTATGAGGCATTTTTACTTATACTGCCAATTGGCCCAGGCTCTAATAAATCTCCACTAGAGCATATTTGGTACATACAATTATACTAAGATGTAATAGGTATTATTTTTGGCAGCCCAACTGTTTATTTCCCATCTTCCTTTTTCTGGCAGCTGACTCAGGCCTGACCAATTGTAACACCCATTCACCTGAACCCATGGACGACCAATCGGGGTCTTCGCTTGGGATTCTGATGTAGAGTCAATGTAGTTACACATCCACCTATCCACACCCAATGCCGGAAAGCTGGAAGGTAAGGCTGGAGCTGTGGAGAACAATAATGGCAATGGAGAGAGCTTAGCAACACTTTTGGACCCAGGATCAAACAGCCTGAAGCCACACTTCTTGGGATGTCCTAGTTAGGTGAACCAAAACACTCTGTTTCTGGCTGAGCTAGTCTGGGTCGAGTCCCTGCCACTTGTATAAAGACTCTTGATTGATACCACCATTTATACAAGCTACAAATCCACTGCTGCAGGTTCAGTTTGAATTGAGTGAGCCTCTTTGATGAAGCCTTTGCTGATGAATCTTGCTGCTGACCCTTTTTTTCCCCAGTAGCCACACCACTCCCTGACTGCCCCAAACATAGGTACAATGTACCATGCAATGACAATATTCTCTGATTTTTCAAGTATTTTTTCAGTTGCATTGGAAGTCCTGTGAGAAAGGATAATACAGTCCCCAATTAATAAGCAGGAGTTCTGAAAGCTTTAAGTCTTTTTGTTAGAACTTGAAATACATGTCTCTAGAGAAGTAATATAAGCAATGGTGAAGTTCCCAGGTTAGTTCAAAAAAGCCAATTTATGTAAATGTGTGTATAATGGCAGAGAATAATAGAGGAGTTATACAGAAAACTACTGCTTGGAAAAAGGTAGGTCTGACTTTAGAAAAAGAGGAGGTAGAAACAGACTTTTAAAAACTATCTGAGTGAGCTTTAGAGTTGTGTTGGTCTTTGCTTTAATAAAAATTAGTTTTAGTTTTTACCAAACTTATACGTTTACATAGCTTAAAGAGGCAAATACTTCTACAAGGTTTATCATACACACACACACACACACACAATTAGCAGTTTCTAAACCTCAGTTAGCAGTTTCTACTTCCTCAATTTTCTTCTTTTTGGGGGCAGTTTTAAATCTTAGTTGTTTGTTTTGGCATTTAACACTAACATATACATCCAAGCCACTTTTTTATTTTTCTTTTAGGAATTATCTTTATTTTCACTAAGGCATATAAGAATGTAGCTTCTTCCCTGGCCAGGTAGCTAAATTAGAATAGCATCCTGTTAAGTCAAGGTTGTAGATTTGATCCCTGGTCAGGGCACATACATGAATCAACCAATAAATGCATATATAAGTGGAACAACAAATGAGCATATTTTCTCTCTCCCTTCCTTTCTTTCTCTAAAAAAAAAAAAAAAAAAAAAAATCAATGCATTAAAAAGAAACAATTTAGCTTCCACCCTTACACTCTGCTCACACCCTCATCTTGGTGTAATTCTATCATAATTTTGGTTAGCTCAATATTTAGGGTTCACATTATTATGAAATTCACTGCCAAGCCATGTACCAAGATTACTTTCCTTTTCTATCTCAACTTTTAGTTTTCTTAGGAATGGCCTTACGTTTCATTTGTTTTCTTTGGCTTTTATGTAATTACTAACTTAGCCTCAAATCTTTCCTATAGTTGGCTATGTATCTTCTCAGTAAGTTAAAAAAAAAATTATGTTTTGTATCAATTCCATCTTTTTGGAGACATCACTCCTAGAAACTTCTGACCTGCTCCAATCCTGATGGCTGTTCTCTGAGCACAGCCGCTCTCCTGGCATTTTCCTTCCTCCCAATCCTGGGGATTCTGTTCGGCTTGCTCTTGAGATGGACCTCTTGCTTCCTGAATCCCAACTTTCTTTTTCTTGCTTCACTCTGTGATTTTGGTGGCATACCTTCTTCCCTAGGAGCTTTGCTTTGTTTTGTAAGCATGACACAAAATTTACTATTTTAACCACTTTTAAGTGTACAGTTCGGTGGCATTAAGTACATTTACGTTATTGTCAATCATCACCACTATCCTGTCTTCAGAACTTTTTCATCATCCCAGCCTCAAACTCTGTAGCCGTTAACTCCCCATTCTCACCATCTTTCAGGCCCAGCAACCGCTGTTCTACTTTCAGGCTTGATGCATTTGACTATTCTAGGTCCCTCATGTAAGTGAAATCACACAATATTTATCCTTCCTCTAGTAGCTTTTAAAGAAAGGATATACATAAGAGGTCTATTTCTTGAGAACATCCATGTCTACAGATGTCTTCCTTTACTTTCCAACTTACTGATAACTTGGCCTAGAAAATAATTTTGAGTTCGGTGTACTTTTCTATTTAATTTAAAGGCACTGATCCTGTGTGATATACCAGTTAGGATCATGAATTCTGGAGCCAGACTTGCTCAGTTCTAATCTCAGCTCTACCATTTATTACCTGTGTCATATTGGACAAATTGCTTTGCTCCTTTGTACCTCAGATTTCTCATCTGTAAAATGGAGATAACAATAGTAGCTAATTCGAAGGGTCATGGTGACGATGAGTTGTGAATATAGTGTAATATATTGGGTTGTCCAAAAAGTCCACTACTTTTTTTTCCATAAAAGAAATGACATGTTTCATTTTCACCAATAACTTAATTGATTTGGATATTTTGAGTATGTCAGCTATCTTCTGCTACTGGAGTCTAGTGGGTAATGGCCAGGGGTGCTGCTAAACAGCTTCAATGAATAAGACAGCCACAGAGCAAAGACTCATTTGGCCAAAATGTCAATAGAACAAGAAACTTCACAAGCCATTTTGACATGTTCAGTCAATCACAGCACCTTCTCCATACATTGCACAAATCTTTTTTTCTTTTTTGGATTTCAGTTGTGTTTTTACCTTTCTTGAAATAATAAAGAATGATGTATTGAAAATGTTGCATATTTTCTTCCATCTTCAACATTAAAATGGCTGCAAATTCACCAATTTTGATGTTATTTTTTTAAATGTACACCAATATGACAGCTGTCACAATATAATCTAACAAATTATTTTGAATGAAGTTAAAGGCAGCTAACTCCTATTAGGCCTACCAGGAAAAAAATGAAAACTTTTGACCAACCCAATCAAGTCTACCTTAAATATTAGCTACTGCTGCCTTGCAACTTTTAGGTCACTCATTTCGTTTCTTTCTTTCTTTCAAAATAAAGGTGGTTAAAAATCTACTTGAACCACTATTCTGAAATTTCATAATGATATTACTTCATGTAGGTTTATTTTCAACCATTGTTCTGGGCACACTGGAGGTCCTTTCGGTCAAGAAACTCATGTCCTTGAATTTGGAGAAATACTATGATGAATTAACTTATTCACTTAATGATAGCCTCCTCTCTTATGTATTTAAAAATTTTATTGTTGTTGTATTACATCCATCCCCTTTTTGCTCCCCTCTGTCCCCCTCCCCACCCACCCATTCCCCTCAAAGTCAATCCCACCTGTTGTCTATGTCCATGGTTCCTTCATACTAGGTTCTTGTCTAAACTGCTCCCCTTCCTTGCCTCCTCTCTTATTTTTGTCCTCTCTTTCTGGAACTATCATATAGTTGATACGATATGGCTGCCTTTCAGGTTAAAGGACAGAGGCAGCTAAGCCCACAGGGACCTCGCACCGCACAGTCCTGTCCGCAAAGCTCAGAGGCTTGGAGCACCAACTGGCCCTGTTCCCTGCGAAGGGCGCTCCAAGGCCAGAGCCATCACGTCACTGGCGACCTGACCCGGCGTTCCCGCCCCGGTTCCAGGAGACGCAAGACTCCGGCCTACGGTAAGTGCTGCTGCCTCGCGGCCGTTCCCGGGAGTCGGGGGCTCCTGGCAGCTCCTCCACGCGCCCCGGGCGAAGACCGGGCGTCTGGCTCGAGTCCGCCACCCGCTCGGGTTTCCAGTTCAGATAAGCGCGGGCTTTGCGGCTTCCTTTCCGCCCCTCTGCCGCCCTGGAGAGAGCTGTGGTTCTGGGGCCTCCGAATGCTCGCGGACCGCGCTCCTGAGTGGCCGCGGGCGGGCGGAGATGCCCGGTCATCAGCTGCTTCACTCTCCCAGCCTCACTTTCTGCCCTGGTGCACTTTGCACAGCGTGTCTGGAAGGTCTGCCCCGCTGGCCGGCCAAAACCAGCCGCCAGCTTTCCCTGTGCTTAGCTCCGGAATCCCGCTTTGAAAACGTACCGGAAGGGGGAGCTTTGGGCCAAGCGAAGGCTTTTCTGTCCCAAAAGGGTCAGCCTCCTGCGCACCTGGTTTTAATAAGAGCCTAGGGAGAAATATGGCCCGGGGCCTGAAGGATCCCCAAGAAATTCTGTCCATAGAGGGAAGGAAGGGTGCACGTGGGTTGTACGTGAGCAGAAGCACTCATTGTACAAAGCTTTGCAAAGACCTCGTGCACTTTTCAACTTTAATTGTACCTTGGAAAGGATGTATGTGGTAGAGATGTTAGAGATGGGATATAAACAGCAGTTAAAAACACATTTATTAACATTGAGGACAAGGCGATTGCACAGTTATTTACAATGTATTCTTTTCTTCCCAGTGTTAGTAACAGAAATGGAATATTAGAAAACAACCCCAACCTCTTCCTATACTCCCACTGCGCTCGCATGGCGCTCGCACACACATGCACACAGATATTTACATAAGCGCAGTTTTAGGCACACATCATTCTTATTTCAAATTTTGGAATAAGGTAGGTAAATTACATCCCAACAGAACATAAGTCTTCATCGATTCTGAGAAAAAAGGGCTCCCAAAACATGAGCTGGAAGTTAAAAAGATTGTATCGTGTTTTCAACCTATTATAAAAGTTTAAAGAATAAAAGACATGAAAGCCTTTTTAAAATGACCCTTGTGAGACTCACAAATACATGTTCACACACATTCTTTTTTGCATCTTTATTTAAAGCCAAGGACCAAATTTCTTTCTAATGTAGCAATTTGATCTTTCTAGTCTTAAGAAAATAACTCTTGCTGTACCTTGTACTAGAATTTTAAGAACACCGATTTCCATCAAACATTTCTTAACCCCCTAATCAGCATTTAACCAGCAACTTGAGGGGCCTGCACTTCTGTTCCCTCTGCCTAGAATTCCTTTCCCTAGCCAGCTTTGCAAGCTCCTTGTAGTTCGGATCTCTGTTCAAATATCCATTTCCCTGCCCACCCCCTTGCAACAATGGTATTTTATTTGCTTCAAAGCACCAACAGACTCGGAAATTATTCATTTGAATATTGCTTGCCCTCCCATCCCAATAATATAAAGGACCTTGCTATTTTGCTTGCTTTTATATCCTAGAACCATGCCCCCTGCCCCATTCCTCATGTCTATTGGCACTGATGTTTTAGTAAATAAAATTTTAAAAAGTTTGCAGTACAGAGTATAGCCTTGGGAGCTCTTGCTAAGTGAAAATGACAGTTGAGGAAATATCTTTAGTGCCCTGTCCCCCCCACCACTTGCCTTTTCAAAAGGGTGACTTAGGTAGAGCTGCTGTCCGTCCCTTCTTAGGGCTCCACTCGCAGTGTCCCTGTCCAGGGAGTAGATCCTGGAGGGAGCTGGGGCCTCTGGCATTTTTGGGGTGGTCTGGATTTTGGACTAGAGAGTGACTGGGATTCTCCCCCAGAGGCCTGGAACTGCTGGCTGTGTAAACCCCCTGACCCTTTAGCACTTCCCAGTGCTTGGCTGCATGCACAGGGCTCCAAGGTTCCTGGTGGGAGCTGCTCATGAAAGATTCTCTGTTATTGTTGGACTCTAGGCACAGAGAATAATTAGGGGAGTGACATGAGCTAAAGTGGAGGCCTTTCCTTGTGGGCTGGGCCATAAGGCTGCAACCAGCCTGCGCTCTGGCGGAGCCCATGGATTCCTGTGGATTCCTACGTGGTTCACTTCTCAGAGGAAGCCTTGGTGAACAAGAGGCTGGGAGCAGGGGCAGAACAGTTTGGAATTTCCGGTGGTTCCTTCGGGGATGGATTGTTGTTAATTAGCCTGGGCAATACCGGGTGGAGTGTCTGGGTCTGCTGGCCTTTCCTCAAGGCCACACAGGCTCCCAGCGTGTTCCAGGGGACCCTGGCTGGGGCCTGCATGTTGAGTGGGTGGTGTTGGAATAGCAGTGAGAAGAGCCCCATGTTCTGGGAGCTATCAGTTACCAGGAAGGAAGAAGCTTTTTCTTAAGCTCTGCAGTACCCAGAGTGGTGCCTGGCTCACCATGAGGGCTTAATAAATGTTTATCCTAATAGGAAATATGTGACTGTCCTTCAAACTGTGTTTCAAGCCTGTGTTTCAGCATTTGAGCTGGATAAAGACAAGGGGGGAAGGAAAGGGGTTCCAACCTGACTGAGGATGAGCAACTGGGATTGGGAGGAAACCTTGAGGCCTGTTGAGAGGAATGGAAACTATATGCGGAGTTGAGGTGACTAAGCCTTAGTCACTAAAGGGCCTTCCCTTTGTGTTTGAATGTTTTACAAATTCCTGTGTCACACCAATCGAAAATTGCTGGGCTGCAGTTTCAGAAACCCTCCTTTCCTCCTCCGCAAACCTTTCACAGAACATAGTTTGGAAATGTATTGATAGATCAGGCTGATAGGTAAGGAGCAAGCCAAGCACTTTGGACCTTCTGGTTGTCACCTTTTATATCATCAGCCCTTCCTTCCAGCAAAGAAACATTTCCAGGAAGCCCCATGCCCAGGACACTGGGTCCTGGAACCCAGGCCAGTTTGCATTTGCTCATTTCTTTAAGCTGCTATTCTAGGTCCTATTGCATCATGCCTCCTATTTATAGCATATGAAAAGTACAATTTCAACTTTGGGAAGAAGACGAGTGTGAATTTCATACTCATGCCTGAAGAGTTGGGAACCTGTGAACTTTTAAAAGAAATACTTGACACTTTTTTCTGCAGGCCTGAAGGAGGTGGAAGAAAGCCCTGTTACTATCATTGGCACTCTTGCTACAGCTCTTGTTTAAATTTGCAGGCAGAGAGGGAGAAAGAAAGGGAGAGAAACATCAATGTATAGTTGCCTTTTACCTGCCTCCAGCTGGGAACCTGGCTGGAGACCTGGCTTGCAACCTGGTTATGTGCCCTGACTGGGAATCAAACCAGTGACCTTTGGGTTTGCAGACTGGTGCCTATCTACTGAGCCACCAGCCAGGGCGTAACCCTATGATTAAAAAAATATTATACATAATACAAAATTTACCATTTTGATCATTTTTGTGTATATTATGCGATGGCATTAAGTGCATTCACATTGTTGTGCAGTCATCACCAGCACCCATCATCAGAACTTCTTCTTAACCTGATTGTCCACTAGCCATTAAACAAGAATCCCTGTTCCCCACTTTCCCCAGCTCCTAACCATCACCATTCTAATGTTTTCTCTATGTGAACCTGAGTACTGTAGGGACCTCATACTAAGTGGAATCATACAGTTCTTTGTCCTTTTGCCTCTTGCTTATTTCATTTAGCAGAATGTCTTCAAGTTTCATCCATGTTGTAGCATGTGTGAGAATGTCCTTCCTTTTAAGGTAGAATAATATAATGCACCATTATATGGATATACCATGTTTGTTTCTTCATCTGGCTATGGACATTTGAGTTTTCTCTATATGTCTGTGTTTTAAAATTCTTTCACCAGTCCTTGCATGAAATTTCCTTCCAGGCAAGTTGGAGATGCCTTTTGGGTTTGACTCAATTACATTTGCATTAATAGAAAATTACGCCCTGGCTGGTATGGCTTAGTGGATTGGCACTGGCCTGCGAACCCAAATGCCGCTGGTTCTATTCCCAGCCAGGGCACAGAACCAGGTTGCAAGCCAGGTCTCTATATCAAGATGTGAAATTGGGCTCATCAAACTTTAGAGAAAGAAATATTTTAAAATCCCAATTTCAGGTGGGCTTGGATAGCAGAGGTCTATACTTGACTGGGGGGTGGGGGAGGTGAGACCCTATTTCAGGAGCTAACTAGTGATTTCTGGGAGAAGAAAATTCCTTTTCGTCTGGGAAGGGAGCAGGGCTAATTTAGCAGTTAAGCAGTTCGGTGTTGGGCTGACCTCCTGTGCTTTCCTAGTTCCTAGACCTTTGCAAGGCCTCAAGCATTTGGGAGGAGGGTGGAGAAGTCTGTAATAGGTTGTTTGGAAATCCAGGCCCAGGCACCATGGAAAGTGCTGCTTTGGAGGCTACTGTTGGGTCTTAGTTTTGAGTCAGAGAGGTTACAACGGGGGAACATGGAAACCACCAGTCCTGAGTTCAGTCTGGTTTCCCACACCATCCTCTTCTTGTTCCCAGAAGACTTTGCTTCAGGGAAAACAAAGTAATTTTGATCGAGCTATCCTGTTGCAATGATTTCAAAACTAGTTTCATGAGGTTGTTTTCCAGTGGCCAGCCTCACAGAGAACTACCTTTCTCGTTTGAATCTACTGGCTCCCAACTTGTTCGCCAAGATGCTGCACATTAAATTCATGGAGGTGCCAGAGGAAGGTATTTTAAATTTTTGAGAGAAGCTCAGCTATACTCAACATCTCTGGAATAGCTGAGAACTCTAGCTCGAGGTGTGTTGTTCATAGTTTCAACATGAGACAGTGCTTCATTCCTTTTGATGCTATCATATCATTGCGAATTGGGTTTTTGGTGGTAGCTTTGATAAAAATCCAGACCCAGAGAAAATCCGTGTGGAGTAAGGAGTGGGGAGAGTGGTGTTCGATCTGACTCCAAACTTTAATAAGTTGTACAGTGTCCAATAGTTGTTCATAATCCATTAATAAGTAATTATGATCACTTAAGTGAAAATGTATTTTTTTTCAATTCATCTATATCATTTTTTTTCAAATGCCTAAATTGTTAGGAAACAAATACTTAGTAAGTTGTTTGGATTTCACTACTTAACAAATGGAACTGTTAGGGATTTCTTTCATCCTAAGGGTGCCATAAAAAGTTGCCAGGACATTAAAGGTACCATGTACCAAGAGAGTTTGGGAATTTTTAATCTATCAGAAAGTCCCCAAAGGTGTGTCATTATGTTTAAATATGCCAAACACAGAGATGGGATTACAAAATTAATAAAACAAACTCTTTGCTTTGAAATTATCTAAGTAAATGCTTTATTTTTCCTGATCATAGAATTAATATGGATTATTATTTTTAAAAATCCAGAAAGGTTCAAAACAGAAAATGAAAACTCCCATTTTTCCCACCCTCTTTACCCCTTCCAGAGATAACAGCTGTAACTTTCAGTGGATATTCTTCCAGACATTTTCCTCTTTATTATTTAAGAATACTAGTATTTTACAAAAACTGACTATATAAATTTTATTTTCGTTATTGCTTTTTTGAAATCCAGTAGATTACAACTGTCTTTCCATGTCAACATGAATAGGTTTCTCATCATGCATAATGCATATATATTTACTTCGAACAGTTTTATAATACACTTCCAAGGGAGAAAAGCATCTGAATTCTGGAACCTTTTATTACTACTAACGGTAGGGTGCTTCCATTATTAGAGTAGCTCAACCATGCCCCCTTGTGGCTTGATGTGATGTTCAACATTTTTCTTCAAACGTGTGTAAGGCCCTATAGCCTGACAGGAAGTATACAAAGGCGAAGGAAATAAGATCAGGAGCCCACAGTCTGTACGAGGAGATGCGTTGTATAATTAAGCAAGTGTTAAAGGAAATAAAACACAATTAGGAGAATAAGAAAGCTACACTGAAAATCATAGGGGGAAGAGGTTAGTCCATCTGTGGAGATTTAAGGCTATAATTATAGTAGGCTCACCGCAGCAGCGGCAGCAGTGACCATGGTACAGATAACACTTAAGGAATGCTTAGAGACCAGGAGCTGCTCTCTGGGTTTTTAATAGAAAAGATGGAGTTTCTCTTGCTTAGGCCTTTAAACGTGGGCAGGATTTTGACTTAGACCAGGTGATGAAAGGTGGAGTGAAGGCAGGAAGACAGCCCTCCAGGTGGGCTAACTGCCACAGGAAAAGCCAGGGAGCCTGTGCAGAGAGGAGGGGCCTCGCAGATTGCCTGGAGTGAAGTGGGAAATGGCTCCAGAAAGAGGTGAGTGGCTTGAATCCCGGGCTAAGGAATGTGACCTTCATTCTGTTCACAGGCAATGGGAATCAGTGACTCAGGTTTTTTTGTTGGTTGGTTTTTGTTTTTTAAATCGGGGGAGTCACGTTATTAGAGCTGGACTTCAGGAAAATGAACTTCTCAGCAGTGGGAAAGATGAGGGACACAAGGGGGAGTGTCCAGTTAAGAGGTGTGACTCAGGGCAAGAAGTAGTGTAGCAGCTGCTCTGGAGAGGGGGCCCCAGGAAACAGTGAGAAGGCCATGAACCTGGTTAGAAAGCCAGCCGCGACAGGATCTCTTTTTGAGTTTTACATTTTTTGGTCACACCTGTAAAGCCACCATAACAGTTGGTGAACTTTGAATGGAGGTCTTCATCTCCACTGGGCTTGTTCTACATGAACTAAATAGATTTATTCTCCCGCCAGTGTTCACGTGCTGATTTTACGCCTTTCTTCTGAGAAACAAGAAGGACAGTAAGTAGATCCCTTTAGTCAGCCTCTGATCAGGTCATTTGGACAAAGCCCAGGGATTTAGATAGGAAGCATTATTGCGAGCCATTCTCTAAGTTTGTGATGGTGGCACAGTATTTGGAGAATGGTGGTACAATGTGTTTCTTTTTCCAGTGGCTATAAAACCAGAGGGAATTTGCCTGAACCTGAATATGCAGGATTTAGATTCGACCTGAGGAGCTGATTCTACACATGGGAGATAATTGGAATTGCATGATCAAGGGGGCCACGGTTCACAGTTGTGTGGCCATTTACAAAAATTAAGCAGTTCATTGAGATGATTGGAGTTTATTTTGCCTTCCAAAAAGAATATATATATATGTTTTAAATTTTATTGTTGTTGTATTACATCCATCCCCTTTTTGCTCCCCTCTGTCCCCCTCCCCACCCACCTATTCCCCCCAAAGTCAATCCCACCTGTTGTCCATGTCCATGGTTCCTTTATACTAGGTTCTTGTCTAAGCTGCTCTCCTTTCTTGCCTCTG
>PVIW01000525.1:134820-204819 GCA_004026585.1 Noctilio leporinus
TAATGGGTGAGATCATATGATATTTGTCCTTCACTGACTGGCTTATTTCACTAAGCATAATACTCTCCAGTTCCATCCATGTTGTTGCAAAGGGTACAAGTTCCTTCTTTCTTTCTGCTATATAGAACTCCATTGTGTAAATGTACCAAAGTTTTTTGATCCAATCATCCACTGATGGGCACTTAGGCTGTTTCCAGCATTTGGCTATTGTAAATAGTGCCGCTATGAACATAGGTGTGCATAGGTTCTTACGAATTGGTGTTTCAGGATTCTTTGGGTATAGTCCAAGTAGTGGAATTGCTGGATCAAAAGGCAGTTCCATTTTTAGCAAAAAGAATATATTTTAAAATTTTATTTACAAATGCTTATAACAGAAAGCTTATCTTTGATATAGTAAGTACCAAGAGCTTCAATTCTCAAAACAGGACCACCAGTTCGTTGGGGAGCCCCTGGGGTCTTCTTGATGGGCTCAAGCCTGTCCCAAAAAAGTATAGGTACATGGGCTCATATTTATCTCTAATAAAGCTAACAATAAACAATTCGTATATCTTCCTCCAAGTTCTTTGTTATCACAGGCTTCCCCAGGCATATGCAGGCATGTCCCTAAATAGTGTCACCGATGTGGAGAGATATGATTGTATTGATTGTTCTTTGTGCATTTCCTAGTAACCTGTGAACTTCTCTGCGCTTCATGGGTCCTTTCAACTACCTTCCCTTGAGAATTGAAGGGGAAAAGTTATATCAGTTGTTTCTGGGGCATCCAGGACCTGAAATTCAAGATTACCATGGCTTTTTTTCCCTCTGAATGTGAGAGAATATGCTTTTGCTTATGGTCAGAGAGGTGTGACGGACTGTAATGTATAATATACTGTAATGCAGTTCTTGAATTTGTGGACCACTAATTAGCATGCTTGAGCTATTTCCAACTTTGCTGGAGTCATAATTCAAATCTGATTTGTCATTAGTATACAGCAGCCTCATATTTCAAACCCTATCAGATTCTAGTTATGTACTTTATCACTTTTTAACCATTTAAATTACATTCCTGTTAATAGGATCTGTGTTTTAATGTCAACAGGAGGATTGGTGGATTGCATGGTTCATGTCTAGTTGAGTTTTTATGGCTAATTGGGCACATATGTGCTAAACTAACCCTTCTATTTAGAAGTGAAGGATTTTACTAAAAATGAGCATATTTTTATTATAGGCTGCTTAGTTTCATCTGCTTAAGTAGTTTTTAAAACACGAAGCATTTTTCAGCACAACTGTATCTTGATGTGTTAACTGTATTTTTTAAAATGCAGATTTCTTTCACTAGCTTAATGGGAATTCACAGAAATCATAGCCTTTTAATTAAAGCCAATATGTTTCAGTGCCAGACATTCTGAAGGTTTCCAGTGAACCAAAAAAGAACACATTTCTTCACTGGGAGTGTGCATATGGGACCCCTCAGAAGCCTGACAGAAACGCTTGATGGAAGGACTGGAAACAGGAAAAAGATTAATAAAAAGAACATCAGAGTAATTTTCAGAATAGCTTAAATAATGTGCGTAGTGAAACAATTTTCTACACCAAAGGATGGTTTGATTGAAAAATTATGAGTTCCTCATAGTCTCAATATGAAGTCTAAATCTGACTTCAATCCATTTGAACTAAAAATGAGAGCCTATGATAGCTGTATTTTTTTCAAACCTGAAATCACTATAAGTGACTATGTTTTCAGAACTAGGTCAGGTGGTCTGATAAGCAAAATTTGGAAGATGAGGGAAGAACACTTGAAACTGAAAAGATCACCCCAAATCAGGAACATACAGTCACTGAGTCATTGTAATGGCAGTTCTGAGAAAATCAAGGGCTGATTGGGTTTCAGTTTTGTCCAACAGAAAGAGCCTGGGACCAGAAGTGAGATGACTTAAAGTTTAATCCCTGCCCTGTACGTCACTAGCCATGGAACTGGACAAGTCACTTAACCTTGACATGTTTCTGTTTTCTCAGTTGTAAAGCAGTGGTTCTATCTGCCGTAACCATTTTAGGGTTATTGTAAGGATTCTAATGAACTTGTATGAATAAAAGCTTCTTGAAAAGTAATGCCAACGCATTACTTATGTAAGTAGAATTGTTTCTGTGGTTTTGAATAACCATGGCCTGGCAGAGAGCACACTTTATTTGTCATTTCCTTGCGAAAGACCTTAATACCTGCCTTTGGTAAGTAAGGAAAGGCTCTGTACACAGTGCTGAATGAATGTATGAATAAATGAATGGATGGATGAATGAATAGTTCACTTTATTCTGGTTTTATTTTCCCCCTCAGAGACTTGGGCCAAAAATAAAACTAAATGTATGGTTTGGGATTCTTTAGAGTTTTACACAGGTGCACTGTGCTGGTACTCAGCCAAGTCTGACCCACATGAATAAACACAAATATAGTCTGGTAGACATCTAGTATTACACGTATACAGGATGTTTGGTGGGTTATTTTTCTACAAGATTGGACTTGGCAAATGTAACATTTTAAAGGAAGCCAGTGATAGTTGTACCTGCCACCCCCCATATGGGGACTATTTGATCCTCCTACCTCCAGTCTTTGACCCAGACTCCTCTCTATCCTGAAGGGTTTTTAATGGAGGTTATGGGGAGTGGGGCAGAGGGGGTAGAGAGAGAAAGTCTCCTATGCTGCAGCCTTTTGGAAGAACAGGGTTCATGATTTTCTTCCCTTTCCCTGAGGGAGGGACAGAGGCTAGGGGGTCATTCCTTCAACAAATTAAATGAGGGGAGAAATCCCTTCTTACTTGCAATAAGGGAAAACTGGCTTTAGGTTCCCTGGTTGGACATCTGCTTGGGCAGCAGGCTTGCAGATCTATTTCCTGGCCCATTGAAGCAGACAAGAGGACTGGACAGGGCTGATGGCAGGGTGCTGGGAGGAGCAGGCCTGGGGGCAGCCCACACATGCACTGGTTGTGTGGCGAGGATGTGCGAGGTCATCTTGGCCATGTAGACCCTGTGGTGCAGGGCTGTTGGCTTGGACTCTCTTGCTGGTTTTCCCACCCAAAAGGGTGGGCTATTGGGGTAGAAGGCAGTCTGAAGCCACACTTTCACTCCAGCCTGCCCTGCCGGCAGGGGAGGTGATGAGACTTAGGCCGAGTCACGTTGACATTTTAAGCTGAACTAACTAGCACTAAGTGACTGAGAGGTGATGGAGCCAGTTGGGAAGGGACAAGTGACAGAACGTATGCCATGGAAAGCAGTACTTAGAAGACAGCAAACAGAGACAACCCCAATTGTTTCATGTTTGCATGGCAGTGAGCAGAGACTGTTCCATAAAGTTATTACACTAAGTAAAAACTGTCCTCATGTGTTTTGACTTCAGTTCCTTAATCGTAGAATCCAGACTCCGGGCAAAAAAGACCTTAAAGATAATCCTTCTAGATTAGTAGATTTTCAAATGATGTTCCTTGAAGCCTGGGGTCGGGGTGGCAAACTGCAGAGGTTGCTTAGGACCCCCTGACAGGGGGTGATAAGGCTGGGTTAAGGAGGAGGCTACAGATTCTGAGAAGGTAGGACTTCTGCTCTCCCCATCCCCTACCCCCCTTAGCTAGGAAAAGTTTGATTTTTATCTGCTTTATATATTAGGCTTCATTGTAAGATTAATTCAGTCCAAAGTGTTCCCCAGTTAGGGGAAATATAAAACACACAAACTTCCTTATAATCTATGTCCCTTATTTTTGAAGTAAGGTCACTCAAGTTCAGACTGGGATGTGACAAGCCATAGGCCACAGAGCCTTGAGAGACAGTCAGGACACAGGTCATTTAGTTTGGCGCCCTGTCCCAAACAGAAGGGAACAGTTAGCCTCATGAATGCAAGGTGCATTTACTAAGCAGCTACTAAGCAGACCCATGCAGTAGGTTTTTTTTTTTCTCTCTCTTCTTCTTTCTAAATGATTAAGGCAGTTATTGCATCCATTTGTTGCCTTTACTACCGGAAAAATAGCAGCCAACAGGGGCTGTCTTGGGTTACCTCGGTAAAGAGAGCTCTGCAAGTCAAACACTATTAACTTTAATGAAGGAGCTTTGATGGTGGGGAAGGACAGCTGACACTGCATTTCCCTAACAATAAACCACTCTGACAGATCAAAACAAACAGGCTCAAGATAACAGATAGCATTTCGGAGAACAGGGCCAATAACGAATGTAGACATGTAGACGGATGTGATCCGGGCTTTCCTCTAATGCTGTGTCCTTCCATCTGTCGTGGAAACATCTGAAAGGCAAGGCTGGATGATCTCACCTGGCTTTTACAGAAACCACTGCCTGGGTTACTGTTAGAATGGCCGCGGGAGGAAATTTCAAATAAACCCAGTACTACCCAGGACTTTTTCTGAAGGCCCTCTTTGCTCTGGGTTAGCCATCGAATGAGAGTGCTGATGATTTGTGTATCCAGTTCCAGCGACCTGGGTCATATGCTGGGCCTTGTGCCCAGCCTGGGTGACCCATCTACTGGCGTCTCTGCAGAGCGCGCTCCGCCTCCGCCAAGGCACAGAGACCTGCGGGCGTCACACGTGTGCTGCCGCGGCACGCTCCACCCTGGCGGTCCCCACGATGGAGAACTTGGCCTGGAACAAGAATAACATCAACCCGTTAGGGTTACGTTAGGTTTGGTGCCTGCGGAAGGCAGCAAAGAGGGAGTGGTGGGTACTTTCGAGCTCTCACAGGTTGGGCCATTCATCATGAAGCCTAGACTTCAGAGAGGTTAGTTTTTTTTAAAAGTTTATTTCAATTCCCTCACCAGGCTGTGTCACTTACCCAAATGCCTATATGGTGTGCTTTCCTTGGGGGCTGCTTTTCATGTGTGGCGTGGAGACAGGATCATTGTCATCGCACTTTTGAACAATACATTTTCTACATGTATTGTTCCCTTTGAGCTTTTGAACCTACTGAGGGAAGATTTTTAGTAGCACCGCTGATTTGCCCAGAGGCCTACAGGCAGCAAACTTCAGAGCCAGCATGGGAAGATGTCAAGGCTTATTCCACTCTGATGGAAAAGCTGTGTGTGTGTGTGTGTGTGTGTGTGTGTGTGTGTGTGTGTGTGTGTTGGGAGTATGATGTGCATATATGTATGTGGGGGGCTGGGGGGGGTGAGGCTAGAAAGCAGAAAGACAGAAAGAGCCACCCTGAATTACTTAGTGAAATCTAGTTTTATTTTATGATTTTATTTTATTTTTAACCCTTACCTGAGGTTACATTGATTGATTCTAGACAGAAAAGGGGAGAGAGAGAAACAATGATGTGTGAGAGAAACATCTATCAAGTTGCCTCTTGTACGTGCCCTGACTGGCAACCTAGGAACCTAGGCATGGGCCCTGGGTGGGACTCGAACCCTCGATCGATCTGTGTATAGGATGATGCTCCAATCAACTGAGCCACATAAGCCAGGCTGTGAAACCCACTGTTAATACCAGAGCCCTGGTGTAGCCTCAAATGCCATGTTCTTTTTTTAGAAGTGTCTTTCCTCTACTAAGACAAGTGACAAGTTACCCAAGGACCTGCTTTCACAACAGTAATAATTATTTTACAGTAAGTGCCCACTAAGTTAGGCACTTATGCAAACACATAATTATACATTTACTATTCGCATCAGTCCTACAGGCACTCTTATTACCTTATTAATAAGAGGAACTCTTATTACTCACATAAAGTAATCTGCCCAAGGTCGTGCAGCTGTGGGTCCTATGCATATCCCACTGAGCTACCTCATGCCTGGGTTTGGGTGAGAGCCCGGGGTCAAAGGTGAGCAACAGGAAGGATGGAAGCCTTGCATTGGCCAAACTATACATTAATCATAATAAAAACAATAAGAATGCTTACGTGCCAACCCCCATACTAAATTTTATGTAGGCCATCTCATTCCCTTTGACCCATAGACTTACATTGTAACCCTACTCTCTCTAGCCCTCATCTCTTGGTTCTTAGCTTTAGGTATAAAAACCCTTCCCCTCTTTTGTGATTTGGCCATGGGAAGAAATTGTATGGTAAGTGCATGTGGCTTTGCTCTAGACAGCCCTCTTCCCCTTGCAATCTGGAGAGGGGTTAAAACTGGGCGAGAAGCAGGCTCCACTGATGACAGGATGGAGATTCAGAATCCTCTTAACAGGCTGAAAACTGCCCTGACACCTCCAAGAAGCAAGAATTTTGTTTTCAGGGTGAACATTCAGTTGGAGGAGATAGAGGCCTGCTTTGGAGGTAGTGCTGGGTGAAAGGACATAGTGTGTTGAGTGTTCATCAGTTTAAGATGGGTCAGTCATGACTGCCAAGGTAACAGATGCAATGCTAGGCATCGTTTGGAATCATGGATTGTTCTGGGAGCCCTAAGGGAACTAAGATAAAATTCTTAGTTATTTTATAGATGAAGAAGCTAGGCATCTTTCTAAAAAAAAAATTAAAAATTGATTTTAGAGAGAGAGAAAAGGGGCAGAGAGAGAGAGGGAGGGAGGGAGAGAGAGATCAGTTTGTTGCTCCACTTATTTATGCGTTCATTAGGAGCTTCTTGTATGTGCCCTGACGGGATGAAACCTGCAACCTTGGCATAGCAGGACGGTGCTCTTACTCACTGAGCTACTTGGCCAAGGCACTAGGCATCTTTTTATCAGGTCACAAGATGAATTTGGAGTCATTTCTAGGTAATAGGACCAAAGTCACCCCCTGTGCCTCCCAGTCTTTGGTGGAAAAGCAGGCCATCTTCTGAGATGGGGGCTCCTGTCCCTGGAGGTCTCCATATAGAGACTGACAGAGAAAAGCACTCAGGAATGTCCAGGGATGACCTCATTATTGCACCCCAGCCTCTTAGCGATTCCATGAGGTAGTCCATCCTAGGATCACCTTTTAACAGGTTAAGAAACTGAGCCTTCAGCAGTTCTGCGGTGGAGGCTGTCTGCATGCAGTTTTACGTTCTACTTGGCCTGAGACTCTAAGTCAAAGTGTGAAAGAAAGAGAAAATTCCCATTGCCCCTTCCCACACTCTTAACTGGGGTCAGATTTCTCTGTAACAGACGTGCTGGGAGGACACAGGTTTATGAGGACCCTGACGCGCTGATGACTGGTAATTAGCTTGCCCTGGTGCTCAGGCCCCCAGGCAGGGGACAAGGGTGGTGAAAGGATGTGGGGCCCTCGAGACCACACTCCCTCATCTCCCAGCTGGAGGCTGCCTCTCAGAGGCCAGTGTGACGGGTTTGGTGGGAGCCGGAGGTGGCCGCCCGGGACTCTGAATTGTCCTTTTCCCTGCAGCACAGCTGTGTTGGATGCTGTGTCCAACTTGGACTCTGGCTGCTTCAGGCTAAAAGTCCAACAGTGACAGTGACAGTTTGAAAGGAGGGCTGCAAATAAAGATGCGTGAGGCCCAGAGTTGACTTTACTGATTTCCTGGCTTTTCTCACCCAATATTTTTATATGCGGATGAAACCACGGTGAAATGAACACCAGGGGCTTGGTCACAGGGGGAAGAACAGCAGGGAAAGGTAGCTAAAGGCAAAGGAGTGGGGTGGGAGGTGGGGGAAGCCCCTGCCCCATTAAAAGTCAGTGGAGGAGGCTGGGGCCGATCAGATGTCTTTGAGGCTCAGCTCTCTTGAGCCTCCTCTGCTCGGAACACCCCGTGCTGGGTTGTCTTTTATTGGGTGAAAATTGAGCCCGTCACTGCCATAGCTCCGGTGTCCTTCTGCCAGGCGGCATACAGAGTAGGAGTCTTGCCTGTTTTGTTTTGTGCGGACTTCGGCCCAAGGAAGACATTCACAGGCTGTCCAGAAGTTCGATCACAGCCATTCTTGTGATTACCCGCTGGTTGAAGCCACAATGCTGGGCTGATTTCCCTGTTACTAGTTTCAGAACATCACAAAGCTTGGCCCTCCAGTGGCTCTTTGGGAAACACCAGCATTCGGTGTGGGGGATGTTCAGTGATACCCGTTTTTAAAAAGAATGGCCGAGAGAGCAGGGTGACTTGAGAAAGCTGAGTCCCTGGAATGCCACATTTGAACGTCTCTTGTGCTTCAGTCACCCTTTCCTGGCCATTGATAAGTTTGGACACCATCCAAACCAGTTTGGCCTATTTTAATTAAAAAAAAAAAAGAAGAAGAAGAAGAAGAAGCAGCCGCTAAAATAAATAAATAAATAACTAAAAGGAAGCTATGCATCCCTAAAAACAAAACTTGGTTTGGATTCCTTGTTCTTGTTCAGCTCCGTGCCTCTCAAGCCCTTTCCCCTGAAACCCCTGTTTGTTGCCATGACTCCCTGATTACATAGTTGGATTGCACCAACCTTTGCGCTGTTTTCTGTATGAAACATCCCTTTGGCTTCTCTCACCCTCTAACCAGTGTTCCTAGTTTCTTGTATGTTGAGTGGAAAACGCCCTCCGTTACATACCCACCTTAATATTCTATTTTTCCCCATTTCTTCAAAGTGAGGACAGATCTTAATTTATATGGCAAGCTGAACTGTGTGCTCCCTTCCTAAAGTTTTTAACTTTACCCTTAAGTTGACTCTTGCCTACTCAGTGACCTTGCACCCTAATTTTTCCATTTGCTTCCTGTACTGCATTTGAAGTGCCTATAAATCACATCTTAGGTCAACCCTTGCCTCAACATGAATAATATTTGTATTCTCGCTGTGAAACACAATTTTACAACAATGCCAATTAATTTTTTTGGCAGCCTGGACTTTCATTCTTTTTCCTTTTCTTTTTCAAAGCCTTTTGAAATTTCAGGTCTCAGTTCTTCTGGTGATTACTGCTTTTTTTGTTTTGTTTTGTTTTCTAAGAAAGGGAGAGAAACATCAACGTATGGTTGCCGTTCACCTGCCTCCAGCCACAGACCTGGCTGGAGACCTGGCCCACAACCCGGCCACACGCTCTGACCGAGAATCGAACCAGGGACCCCTGGGTGCGCAGGCCGGTACCAATCCACTGAGCCACCTGCTAGGGCCGATTACTGTTTTAATGCGCTAACTGTTCACCTCTCAAGGCATAGCTGGAAAATGTTCTGTGTGAGGATCTAGGTGGGCTGATTCAGTCGGAGGTGGGTTTAAGGCAGAAGTGGGCCTGATCGGGCTGTGACGTGGAGGCAGAACTGAAAGAAGGGATTCTTGAGACTGGCCATAGTGAGTAGATTCTCACCTGGAACTTGGTGGGGTTGGTCACTAACAGGCTTTAATTAAAGAAAGGTCCCTCTACCTAGGACCCTCCTTTACTGAAAATAATATACTTTGATGATCGTGTAATCACTGGTTTGTTTGCAGAAGCTATCAGGTTGCATGTGGAAAAGTTAGTAGAGCAGAACCAAGATCCATTGACCTCATCTCCCGAGCCATGGAGGAGGGAAATTCAGCATTGGGCACAGGGCAAGTAAAAGCAGATAGAATTTGTATCTCAGCTGTTATCTTCTCACAGCTCAGCTTTTCATGATAAACTCTGGCTGGTTCCTTTCTCACCATTCTTCCCCCTTGTGACAAACAGTCCACAGTAGTTCGTACTTGCTGTTGTTTGTATCCTTATAAGCTGTGTGTGTATTTGTGTGTTGCATGTTTGATGTTGGAAGGCTCAGAATTGTAATGATCTGTGCCCTTACATGATGGAAAATTCACTGAGCACCTCCCCGGCAGTCAGCAGTATTTACCAATCAATGGGAACTCAGAACTATAGAATATGATACCTCTTCTTGAAACCATGAATGTGGCCCAACTTGCCTTTCAGGTAGATGCTGCAGAGTGTTAAGAGGGAGGGCCCTGCAGTCAGATGACTTCTCTGTGTAACCGTGGACATGCCACCTATCCTTTCAAAGCCTTATTTTAAAAATCTGTATAATGGGAATAGGAACAACAGTGTGAGGGTTAAACGAAGTGATGCATCTAAAGCTCTTAGCACATAGAGCTCAGTAAATATTAGTTATAATTATGAGAATGGAAGATCCATTAAAGGGCATCAGCTTCTGTGGTATAAACTTGAACTGAGCAGCTCTGAAAGGCTTGATTGAGTTTGGGTTCCTAACTCATCCATAATCAGCTAAGTGACTCTCGAAACCTCATATGACCACCTGTACCTTTGTGTTCTCACCTGTAAATTGATAACTGCCTATATCCTTCTACTCCACAGTTGTTGTGAGGTTTTTAGTAGGATGTACAAGTATTACCTGAGCTCCCATTCTCCCCTTCTCCTAAAATCCTGTGTGTTGTCTCTAATTCAAACCTAGTCTTCTTACTTGATATGCATCGGAGTGAAAGAAAAGGGGATCCCTTGGAATGACACCCTCCCCTTTTACGTGAATAACAACCAATCACACTTTCAGTCTCCTTCTAAAACCCAGAAGCCTTTGGCTCCACAGTTTAAAATACTAACGTAACTGAAACAAATATTGCTGTTCTGTTAAAGTTAAACGCATGCATATATTGTCACAAAATGACAAAACGAGAGTTTTTCTAATCATCTACCATAGATCAGAACTCCCTGATTGGGTAGCACTCAGCCCACAGGACCACAAAAGTTCTCTCTTTCTTTTTTTTTTTTTAAAAGGTTTTATAATTTTTTCAGAGAGAGGGGAAGGGAGAGAGGCAGGGAGGGAGAGAAACATCAGTGTATGGTTGCCTTTCACCTGCTTCCAGCTATGGATCTGGCTGGAGACCTGGTTTGCAACCTGGTTATGTTGCCCTGGCTGGGAATCGAACCAGTGACCTTTGGGTTCACAGGTCGGCGCCTTATCCACTGTGCCACCAGCCAGGGCCTCACAAAAGTTCTTTGGATGGTAACAATCAGGGTTGACTTAGTCTCCTGGCTCATATTGACTCGGGTAGCTCTGGGCAGAATTTTTGTGTGCGTGCCCAAAAGGAATGTTTTCTTTTGTAAATAAAGAATTTAGCTTAAAACTAGTGCTTTGGGTGGGGGATGCTGGAGGTGAGGGAGGGGTTCCTTGGCAGGGGAGCTGCATGAAAGCATCTTTCTGCTCTGCCAAGTCGTGGGGCCGTCTGCACCGGCAGGTCCGTGAGAAATCGCGACACCCGCTCTCGGTGGGAGCAGCCTGTTTTCTGCTTACATACACAGATTTGATTTATAATCCCAGTCCGGACAGCATCTGAGTCTAATTACCTGGGTATATGAAAGTTCAGGAGATCTCCACTAAGTTAGCGATTCAGGGATGCGCTTTACCAGAAGCAGATGGAAAAAATAAAACACTTTAGTTTATGGCTCTTTTTCTATTCAGGGGAAGGGGAAAGAACAAAAAGAGTTGCCAAATTGATCCTTGTCAAGCACTAATTAAATATTATTCATGATTAATTCTGATGTTGATGTATTCAGTGTTTTAGCAGTGTCATAAATATCTGAAAGAATGAAATAACTCACTTTGTCTAGCTGTCATAAATCAGGCATACCACAGTCCCCACGTGGCCCCCTGAGCAGGACCCTTATTGTTATTTTTTAAACACATACACTTGTTGTTGACCTTTACAGACTATTATGAGGGGTGTGAGGAAATAAGTTCCTAATTATGCTTTACTGTTGCCATTTCATTCAGTTTAAAACAAATATTTTTAAGATCATAAGGAACAAGCTATTTCTATTGATTAGAGATAACTTTGCAGGTGGAATAATATGATATCTAGCATCTGCTTTTTAAAAATTCCAGCTTGTCTGGAAGAGAGGTGAGTGGGTGGTAATGTAGGTGAAACAGAACTAACCATGAATCGGTAATTCATGATGCTTAGTAGTGGGTCCAGGGGTACTCCTTATAATATCCTCTATTTTTCTATATTTTTAGACTGTTCTGTAATAAAAAATTAAATAATATTTCCTTGGGAAGGAGCTAAAGTGTATTCCTTAAGAAAAATTATGGTAATTAATTTTCATTGTAAGCATATGTTCTTTAAGTTACAAATCATGGGTCAGAAAATGTTATACATCTAGTTTGGGGTTGATAGGCTACTACCAATGATGATGATGATGAAAATACCAATGGTAGCTTCTACTTAACATCAGCAGTATTCTCGGCACTGTGCTGGAGACTTTGCACATTTATTTAACCCTTAAGATGATTATGAAGGTTAACGCTTGCATCCTGACTTTGTAGAGGAGTAAACTGGGACTTGAGATGATATTCCTTGACCAAACCTACATACTTCATGACAGAAATGAGGTAGCCAACATTCCGAAGCTAATTCTTACTCCTTTTTTTTTTTTTTTAATTTATAAAGAGGCTGCACTTAGTGAGACAGTTGGTCTGGAACCACGAATTCAAGTAATCTGATCAGGAAAGGGCCATAGAAATGCTTTAGTCAGAGATGGGAAATAGGTGACACGCTTACTGCCTGTTCCCATGCCCATGGTGGCAGACAGTCTGATGCGTTGTGACACTTTCCCAGGCTGGCTCAGAATGCCACTCAATGTAGTGTCCCAGACAACTCAGCTGGTCAGAGTTGGCCTTCGCATAGAAACCTATTCATCATCTCTGCTCTCTCGCCATCTTATCCCATGAGGTCGGGGAGAGGCAGGCTTGCTCAAGAACTCACAGCTACTAGGCGACAAAGTACTCATTTCTCTTGATGTAGTTTCAGAGTTCCTTCCATGGCAATAGCTCAGGCTCCGTCTAGGTCAAACTTTCTATGATTCTGCCTGTGCTGTTACATGGAGATTACTTAGAACAGTGCCTGCTAAATGCTCATGCACTGCATCAACATGGGCTATTATTATCAAAGAAGAAGTAAAATATTCCAAAGCTAATTGGTAAGAGCCGTGAACAAAACCAGGTTAGTTTGCAAAAGCAGCGACTCATTTCCTAAGATGCTAACAACAGCTCTGGGCTAAAGCTTTCCAAATAGCCGTAGCCTCGGGCCACAGGGCCCCTGGCAACACAGGCTCCTCAGCTTTCTGTCCCCAGTCACCGCTTCTCAGGAATGTGTGCGGAAGGCACCGTCCTGAGGCTGTGTCCAGGCAAGATTGATGATGTAAAGCAGCCGACCTTAGCATCGCCTTTCCTGGCGCCAGCAGCGCCCCGCCAGCCTCACCTTGCCCAGGCTTGGCAGACCCATAAACAACCACTCGGCCAACCTGCTGAGCTCCAGCTCGGATAGCGCTCCTCTCAGCATCTTGGATTATCCTTTCCTCCTCTGAAGACTCCCGAATCCTTGGATGCCTCACAGCAGAATTTTCATACGTACAGAAAATGTGCTGGTCCCGCAGCCTTTATTCTTCGGTGGTTTTGTGGGTTGGTTCTGCCTGCCCCAGGAGGTCGGGGAATGATGCAGGTATTGTGAGTGGTGTTTTTTTTTTTTTATTATTTTTTTAAAAATCTGTGAATTAAATAGCTAATAGAAACCCATGTAATTTGTGTGACAAGTGACAGCTCGTGTGAAAATAACTTACCCCTCTCCTGTTTCACGTTTGCATCCATTATGGTAGGGAAAGCCGTATGTCACTGGTAGACCATTAAGTCGTAGTCACCAGTGTTTTCCTAGGTGAAAGGGTAATTATTTTTGCTGTTTGTTCGTAATTTATTAATAGTCAGTGAAGAACATTAGTGTAAAGGATCATTTCAAGCAAAATGACATCAAATGTGTGGAAGGCATAGTGATCTAGGGGTTGATAAGGAAAGCTGTTAGTGGAAAAATAAGCTTTAGTTTGGGATGTGCATATGCCACTATTGATTGGCATTTCAGATGAAATAGGTGCATACAGAAGGCTGGAGAGAAACTATTGCGAATACCGGGAAATGGTTCCACTTTGCATGGAATCAATTGTGTTGCAGAGTAAAAGCACAGTTTCCTATAATGTTATATGCATGCCAGTAGTAGTATTCAGAGTGCTTTTAAGTGGTGCATGGATATTTTTTATTTAAATAGTTATATATTTATCTTAAATGCATTAGGAAAATAGTATAATAGCATAGCAAACCCGTGAATTCTTGGATTATTCATTATTTATTTTGTTTAGATTGAGCTTAAGCTAGATATTTGTATTTTAACAAGTGAGTTAAGCCAAAGTGTGTTAAAAGTGAGTTAAAGAAAATAAACAGGTCGGTAGTGTTCAAATATGACAAAAATGGGAATAATGATGCGTGAGTGAATGGTGTTCAAGGAACTTTGGACTGGCGACTGGTTCCCCTGGAACTTGGGGTCTAGTCTTTGTTCACTGGGGATGGTCACAGGCCTTGGCATAATGTGTCTTATTTTGAAACCATTTGGAGCACTTACAATATTCCATCTTTGCTTTAAATTTTCAGAATAATATTATTCTTTAACTTTCAAAGCAAAAAAAAAAAAAAAGCATGGAATGGGATTAAAAGTAGGTATTAGGAGGAATTTACTTGCTTTTTCTCTAAGTGTGAGGTGAAAAAAATTAGTCAAGTGTGTGATCAACTTAAAAATTAGTCGAGTGTGTGAGCTGAGGTCTTGTTTGGACTATACCACCAATGTCTTCTTTGAGCTCTTGGATGACATCAACCTGTTCTGGACCTCCGTTTCCACATCTATAAAAGGAAGGGTTGTCTCTAAGATACATTTGAGTCTTGAGTTTTTGGTCCATTCAGAATTCTGGGAGACAAGCAAAGTGATGCCTCTTTTAGTGCCTTGACATTCTGGGAAATTTAATGTATTTCTTAGCATTCTAGGAAGGTCATTAACATATAAGCCCAGCTGATCTCTTAAAATGGACCAAATGACTTCTTTGAAGGGTTGAGCACTCATTTGGAATGGAAGTTCAGATGAGCTTGTTAAAGTAAAACCAAGTGCCACTTCTTCTGCATCACAGCCAGGATCTCTTTGGTAACTTGTATTTCTAATCCGGCTCAGGGACAGGGACAAAGATTATGTCCCAAGTGGGGAGAACTCTAAAGCTGATTCTTGTAAAAGAGAGGAAGTTGGAGGACCGGGAAAGAACTCAATCAGAGAGAGTAGCTTGAACCAAAGCTGGAGATGACAAAAAACATGGTTCATTTAGGGAAATGTGAGCATTCACTGACACAGCAGATGGTCATTGTGTTAGTGTCCTATACCAGGCACTGTGACAATACAGCCCGGATCAGGAGAGACAGGTGCTGGGTCAGGCTAAAGGGCATAGGGGTGGTGGCAGCAGAAGACACGAGAGACAGGTGAGGTAGGTCATGAAGCACCTTCCTCCAAAAGGGCCTGGGCCACCTTGCTGAGGAGGGAAGAGTTGGGACTCCCAGAAAGCTTCTGTACAGAGGCCATGGTTAAGAAAGCTTTGCAATGGGAAGAATTTTGGGAAAGATGGAGGTTTTGGGATGTGAATCTTTCAGAAACAGCAGCCTGCAAAGTTCTTTTGAGCCTTTCATGAAAAACGCCCTTGTGCCTCTAGCCAGAGGCAGGAGATGGGTAATGGCTGTGTCAGTATGAGCGTCCACTGTGGCCCTAGATGCTGAATTGGACGCATCACATTTTGGGGAGAAGATGGAGTGTGAAAACCGACTCTTCCTTTTGAGCTTCTTGCTTGGACAAAGAAGCAAGTATCTCAGGAGATATTTCTGCAGATTAAATAACAACATGGGCGTGTTTCCTGTTTCTTCTTGCAAAAATTCTCCACTCTGTAGCTGATTTGCAAGGAGTATGTCTGTATGTATCATTCTAGACAAGCGGCTTGTTCCTTCTGATGGTTTGAGACACAAGCAGCCTGTTCCTTCCCATCCAGCAGATCTGGATAAGCCATTAACATTTGATGGAAGTGCAGCATTGGAGCCTTGCAAGAAGGCACCGATCCAGGGGCTTTCTAGAAAGAGTTAGCTACATTGTACAGAGGAGAGGATACACAGAAGCTGGGACACAGTTTCTTGTCCCGATCACACTGCTATTTAGAACTGCAGAAGAAAGCTGTCCCCTCCTACTGCCCTCTGCCCCCAGAAATACAGAAAGAGCTCCACCACCACCAGTCATGTCAAGGTTTGCATTTAATGGTTCTCTGCTTGAGGAGTGAAAAGAAGACTGCTTGTCTGGTGGACCTGTTGAACTGCCTTAGTTCAGAATCTAGGTCTGCTGCCTATGCCAATGGCCAAGTGTTTCTGTATTTCCTTTCCCCCTCTGTGAATGGAATAGCAATATACTTTCATTACAGGATTTTGGCAGGAGTAAATTTACAGAATTTGGCAAAGCTCTTGGTAAGTTCAATGAATAGTAGTTATTGTTATTCTCTGATGGACATTTTTTTTGGGGGGAGGTAACTATCACCCTTCCCGCAACTCTACACAGTGTAGTAACAATAACAGCTTGTGTGCATAGAATAGAGAGTTTAACAAAGTTTATACTTTTTACAAATGTGAGCTCAACTGAAACTAGAGAATAAAGCATCTGTTCCTTCCATTTTACAGGGGAGTTAATAAGAACCAGAGCAGCGAACTGGTCTGACCAAGTTCTTAGGTGACTGAGAATTGGCATATGTCATCCCTACACCAAGAATGTCACTGAGCGACATTTCCCTATGAACCCCTCTCACTTTCTGTAAGTGAACTGTCCATACTCCTTTAAATCAAAACACTGCTGGCCATCCGTGTCCTGACCTGAGCACTTTGTGGGGTGCATTCAGTCTCTCAGTTTCAGGGTCCATGAGACAGGCAGAGAAGTTACTGGTGGGCACAGCCACGGGGAAGCAGACAGAGAGCTTGTCAGGACTTGTTCCTGATTGTGCCTGTGATAAACCTCCAAAATCCTCAACCCGATATTCCATTCCATTCTATTTCAGAGAAAAGCTGTGGTGGCAGGGCTGTCCCAGAAAGGGTGTATACATGGTGACAATGGCTTGGATAGTGAGTGTGATAAAATCTTTGCAGGGCCAGCAACAGCTGTAGTGACTGTCTTCGGCATAATCCACAGGGTGTAAGGGTTAGGCCTATGAATATTAATATCTCTCAGATGGCTCCTATTCAAGTCCCTGTCCCCCAGCATCTCTTTTTGTTGGTTCGTTTTGGTTTACGGAATTAAGTTAGCAGTTCTTTTGTAGATTTTGGTCTTGTGACCTACAGATTCCTTCTGGTAAGAAGGGACCTAAAATTCCACAGTTTGAACTATAATTTAAATGTCATTCCTTGGTAGCTGCAGAGATGAATTTTACTGCACCTGAAGCCCCCAGTGTGAGCTGTCCTTGCAAAATGTCCTGTGATGTATAGCAGAGAGGGGACTGGACTGCAAGCCGAGTTAGAAGCCTGGTTCTGATCCTGGTTGGCTTACTGGGTGAACAAGACTTCCTGTCTGTGGCTGACAGTTCTTGTCTCTGATGGGAGAGGTGAAGCAATACCTAAGGCTCCTTCAGCTTTTAAACTCTGTCATATTTAAGCAGTGGTTGAGGAATGATTTAGAAGAATTGATTGGAACACCTGACTAAAACTGAAAATTGGTAAGTGCGGCGGTGTGAATATTTTCGTTTTTCAAGTTTGTTTTGCAGCAATACCAGAGATTATAAAAACATCTTTGAGTAAGTTCTATGTAGCCTCTCTTCATGAAAGCCAAAGCTGTTTAAAAATTTAAAATGTACATATTTTGTTCTAGTTACTGGCTTTTTTCCTTTTGACATTTTAAAGCTTATTTTACTATGAATTTATTTGCAATACAAATTTAAAAAATTAAAATGTACTTATTCTTAATTCCTTCAAAAAATACTTTAAGAGGGCTGTTATTCAGTTCAGATGCTCAGATGCCTGGTTGATGCTCAGAAACATGGAGGAACCGTGTGAAGGGTACAGGATTCCTAGGTATCTCCAGACCTATGGAATGAGTGTATCTGGGTGTGAGGCCCAGCGCCTGTATTTCAGAACCAGCTGAGGGTCAGGCAGCCAGGCTTAGGAGATCACAGCGAAGTCATCCTTGGTGTGATGGTGGTGGAGTCAATTCTGGATTCTTGGCTCTGCCTCTCGCCTTTCAGCGTTTTCTTAGTGCCCGAGGTGAGCCAACAGGGAATAATCTGAGCTGTTGATGAGTTCACTGTGAAATGCTTGGCCGTGTGTAGGAGAGGAAACCCAGGCCTGTGCCAAGTCCTGGGGATGACTTTTCCAGTCTGTTCAGGTTGTCCACTTCGCTGCACATCACACCCTGTGTTTGATGCCCTCCAGCCTCTGTGCTGCCCCAAATGTCATTTACCTGTTTATCCCTGGATGGACATTTGGGTGGTTTCTACTTTTTTTGGCTGTTATAAATAAGGCCATGTGAGTACTTGTGTACAATTTTTTGTGTAGCTATACATTTTCATTTCTCTGAAATACGCATTTACCTAGGTGTGGGTTATTTGGTAACTTCATGTCAGACTTCTTGCGGAACTGCAAGACTGTTTCCCAAAATGGTTGCACCATTTTACATCCCCACCAACAGTGTAGGAGGGTCCCAGTTTCTCCATGTCCTTGTCATCACTTGTGATGTTCCCTAAAATAATAATAATAATAATAACAATGATAGTTATTCTAATGAGTATGGAGTGATACTTCATTGTGGTTTGCTTTCTTCCATTTTTAAGGTAATTCTTACTAAATATAAATTATTTAATTCCAGGATCTTTTAAAAATCAAAATAAACTTTTAACTTTTTATTGTAAAAAGACAAGAAAATACAGATAAACAAAAAAGTAGAAAGTCCAAATCATCCCATAATCCTACCACCTAGGAAAACCCAGTGTGATGTTGTAAAGTATATCACTTTAGAATCCTTTCCTATGAAATGTTTGAAGAACTTTGTAGACTTGGTGAAACCAATTGGTGAGAGTATAGGAGAGATATTTTTTATCAAATCAGCAAGAGCCAAGAACCCCAACTTTTTTCCTTGCCACTTGAGAAAAGACCAGGATTGGGCCCCTTGGTTTCACCCCTGCAAAAGTTCTGACCTGGATAGTAGATGGAAGAAATGCTCTTTTTGTAACCCCAGCAGTCCATTGAAAAATGGGTCTAACTTTTAGCAATATAATAGCTGTTAGCTACTGAATGAAATCCTTGATATCACTTAATGAGCATAGTTTTGGGATGGGGGCTGAGGATGACTAGGTTCATTCACACCTTGATCCTAAGAAACTTTTGACATGCTGTTGTGAGAAACATACATTAAAAACAACACTGATCACATTTGATTCATTGACTGAAGAGAAGGATAATGCATGTTACATCATCTTTGATAATTGACCCCACATTTTTGCACTGATTTGAAAAAAGGCAATCTTATTCTAACATCTCTAGTTGATTAAGAGTTGAATGGTCATTTCCCATTTTCATAACAACTCAAATTGTCAAAGGTTCATTGTAAACTCATGATTTGCCCCTTAGAATATAGGATAGGGCTAATGTAGGTTTACAGTTGTGAGTACATGAAACACAGGGTTTATTCTTCTATTATTATTTGTTAATTAGTGTATTATTTTTCATACAAACAACTGTAAACCTACTTTTGTCCCACCCTGTGTATTCTACCCCAGTGACAGTGGCATTTGGGCTGTTAGCCAACTTCTGAAGTTCGCAGAAGTCCAGTTTAGCTCCTGTAAGAAAGACTAAACAGAACGAACACTTGCTATATGCCAAGCCTTTTACATGGATTACTTCATTTAACCCTCACAGACATCTTATGAGATTTGGTTTATCACCATCCCAGTATTATGCACACCTTGACTTGGACACGTAATCTGGCTATGGAGTCTGGAGTGCTCACATTCTAAAAAATTATACTTTTCAACCCTGGCTGATGGCACAGTGGATAAGGCATCGGCCTGCGAACCCAAAGGTCGCTGGTTCGACTCCCAGTCAGGAGTTGCAACCAGGTTGCAAGCCAGGTCTCCATCCACGTCTGTGGCTGGAGGCAGGTGAAACACAACCATACACTGATGTCTCTCTCCCTCTCTGCCTCTCTCCCTTCCCCTCTCTCTAAAAATAATACATAAAATCTTTTTAAAAAATGATACTTGTCTAAAACTTATAATTCAATAAAACAGGAAAGCTGTAGGATTAGGGGAAAAAAAAAAAAAAGGTTTGCTTATCTGGACTACTTATGTCACTTGCCACTCTAAGTCCCCCTCCTTCTGTTTTCTGTGGGTGTCATACCCTGGGCTATCTCCAGTGGGGCCTCCCTCTGTCCCCTTGCCTTTCCTACTTGGACCAGAGGCTTAGTGAGGTAAACCTTTCTGCAGGGGAACCTCTATAACAATAGCCTTTTGTTGAATTGAGCACTTGCCCTGTGACTGCACTTGTGGAGTGAAAGGGAAGCTAGGATTGTTTCAACTCTGCCTTCCTGGTCTCTCTCCTCCTGTGTCCCTCCCACCTCCACCGCAAGCCCTGAGTCCTGAAAGGAATGAAGAGCTGTGGGGAGAGAGAGGCATGCAATGGGAGCATATGCAAATGTGATGGTGGCTCTGGCCTGGGAGCCCGGGGAAGGCACTGGGGGTCCAGGTGGGGGTGTATGTGGGAACAGGCGGCCAAGAGGCAGGGACGTGTTCACTGGCAGACCAGTGTGAGCCAGGCACCGTGCTGGCCACTTTGTGGAGCTTCTCTCGTAATGAGTGCTGTTGTCATCAGTAGCTGATAAAATTCTTTTTTATTTGGGCCACCACTCAGTGAGGCAGATTTTATTAGCTGCCTGAAATGCTTCTGGAGCAAGGCTGGGTGTGAAGAGTTAAGACTGCCATCCCTGTTTAACGCACCCATTCGTGGGCTCAGAGAGATGAGGGAGGAGGCCAGGATCCCTGCCAGGGTGCTTGGCGCCTTGGCCCCATGGGCAGATGGCCCCATTTGCTGACTTCGTGTCCCACTTCTTGTTCAGAAATAACGAGTGAGTTAAGAGTTTGAAGCAATGTGTCTAAAGTGATGGTTATGAGCTCTGGCGTAGGGTCACAACTAAGCTGGAATTCAGACCGTGGGCTACTTATGTGAACTCCATTTGCTTTCATTTGTGAGGAAGGGATAATACTGCCCATTTGGCAGTGTTCTGGGAGGATAACACATGGAATATGTTAAATGCTCAGAAAATGTTAGCTATTACTGTTATCACCCCCTGCCCTTTCCTCTGCCTCTCATTTTCTTATACATCCTCTACCATCCAGCCCTATTGAGACCCACGAGATTCAACTATTTTATGGGAAGTCATTCATTCTAATGGGGAGTAATTCCATTGAGTCTGCCTTTGTTTAGGGTTTGTTGGTTGGCTGGGGGCCTCCAGGCTCTGGGAGACTCATTTGTTGCATGGAGCCTCCCAAGGCTGTGTATAGAGTCCCCGTGGACACCTGTCTGGGGCCGGAGCTGCTCTATCAATTCTTTATTAAGACCAGTTATTTTTTATTTATGACGCTTGTGGGTTCATTAAAAATGGCACTCCCTGTTGGGGATACCAGCCAGGCTTTTAGCCAGTTTTTTATCAAGTTGTTAGAGTAGATATGAATATTTTAATAGAGAGAAAGAGCAAGGCCTTCAACAAACTTAATTTGTTCCAGAATCTAAGTGACAGGCTTAACAGGGGTGCCAAGTAACTCAGTATAATCAGCCCAGATAGGGGAATAAGGAACACAATTAAATGGACCAGGGAGCTTTTCCAGAAGGGCAACAAGGGCTTGTTTATCCCCAAGCAGCTGTAAGTCACCGCATCCTGGGTCTTAGGAGCCCAGGGAAGGTCTAGCATAGCCATAGGCAGCTTCCAGGAAGCCAGGGAAGTACCTTTGTAGATTGTGTTTTACGTCTGTGTTAACATACAGATGTGCACCCCCCCCCCCAAGATTCTGATCTTATTAAATGATGTACAAAATGATGGGTAAGCTAGGTCACCTCTGTCCATCAAAAGCATATCCGGGTGATGGGAGGAGACTTGACTTAGGGTGGTGAACACACAATACAATATCCAGGTGATGTGTTATAGAATTGTAAAATGAAACCTATATAATTTTGTTAAGCAATCTCACCCCAATAAATTCAACAAAAAGGTAAAAGAGAAAAAGCATGTTTGGGGCCTCAGTCCTGATTGCCATCCCAGATACAGTGGCTGGTTTCTTGGTGTGGTTTTAAATATATCCACTTGGGGGAGCTTTATGATTGTGTTTTAAAATCCATATCAGATTTATGTACCACATGATATCTAGATGACTATCCCCCCATCCCCACCCCCGCCACATACACGTACCCTACACACACACACTGGAGTGACAAGCTACCGAAGCAAGCAATGGTTGCAGAAATACAATGATAAGTCAATGTGAGTGGTTTGACTTTATTGGCAATTCCTCCCTCTGGATTTTGAAGTTGTTCTTGATTTTTTTAAAAGCTTCCCTTTCAAACTCAAGTAGTTGAAAGATAAAATAAAGAATAAACTCTGCTGTTTCTCGGATGAGTGTTCTGCATGTGTATGCAGACATCAATGCATACTTAAATAAATGCATGTTCATTTTAAATAGCCAAAGCACCAGAAAAATCTCCTTTGAAGTTTTATGAACATGGTCAATTACAAGGAAGATAAAAATCATAAAATGAAATGTCTGAGCAGGGGATGCTATTTTCCAGTGTCTTCACATGTAACTCTCTATCACCCTTTTTCTCTCACAAAGAGGTGGGGCATGGAGAGGTCTAATGAAGGACAATTCCTTGCTGCCCGGGCATAAGTCCAGGTTCCAGATGGTCTTTGGGGTTTACCCAGATTTGGACAGTTTTTAAATAATGGAAAGCTAGTTAGGGTTCCTAATTAGGACATTTGCTAGGAAATGTTGTCACAATATGGATGCACCATCAACCCGTTTTATTGTGGAAGGAATGAAACCAATTATGAACCCACGTAGGTAAGCTGAAAAGTGTTTAGTGTTTCTCCGAGGGGAATGGCTTGCTTATTGTCTGAAGCTCCATCTTACTCAGTTTTCTTCTTTCCTCCTTTGTCCTTTCCTTTTGAGTGGTCACTATAGATTCTCCCTTTCTTACTCTTTCTGCCCACTTTTCAGAAGAGGAAGGGAAGAGCTCTGGAGGGTCACGGTTCAGCCTTTGGTGAAAGCTTTCCTATACCTGAGCAGCTGCTGCTTCTTCCTGCTTCTGCTTTCAACCCTCAGCAGCCTCGGCCTCCTGGTACTCCAGCCTTTCCCCGTCAGCCTGCTTGCCTCACCACAGGCATCACAGTCTTTGTCATCGCTACCCTGCAAGGGCAAGTCTAAGGTATCTGCTCCAGCGAGGACCAACTCCTCCCTGTCCCCTAGTAACTGGTTCTCTCTCTTCCTTGGCCACACTGATGTGACCTGCACTGGTGGCTCCGTGGAGGAGAAATCGCGCACCTTTAGAACCCCTGTTGCTCCCACCAGAAGACTTGTCTTCAGGGGAAAAGAAATGCTCCTCGTTCTAAAACAGCACAGTATTTTCTGACCATTTGGCTTTCATGGAGTGGCTTTCAAACTCTTCTTTTTAACCACAGACCTTTATTTTCAAGAAATGAATCATGAGCAGGCACCCAGCCCAGCCTGTGACTGACTTCAAAGAGCCCCTTGAAGATTTCTTTTTTCTGTGACAGCCGCAATGGATAGCACCTGCCAGACCCTTTGCAGCAAGACTTTGCTTCTTCTCCCATCAAGGAGTGCAGTCCCCTTCTCCTCTTCTGGAATCTGATGGCTTTTTCATTAGCATTGACCAACAGGATATGGTGGCCGTGACCCTGGGCAGGTCCCAGCCTGGCCTCTGGAGGTCTCACAGCTCCCACCTCCATCCTCTTGGGTCCTTGCCCTAAGACCACCAGGTGAAGAAGCTGCCCTCGCTGACCAGAGGATGAGAGGAGAACCGGGGGCCACCCAGGAGCCAGTGTCCAGCACTGAGTCTCGGACCTGCCACCCTCCGGCTGAATACACCCGGATGAGTGAGCCCACCAGAAAAGCGGAGAAGCCACCCAGCCAAGTGCAGAATCAGGAGAAATAGTCAATTCTTGTTATTTCAAGCCACTAAGTTTTGGGGTAGTTTGTTATGTAGAAGTAGGTGATTGAAAAAGATGCCCTTCAGAAAAACCTTTTGTGAAGTCCGTGTGTGTATGTGTGTGTGTGTGTGTGTGTAAACCAGCTTAAATTGTAAATTCATGATGACAAGGTAATAGGAGGGACAGCGTCCAGCTGCCCCAAGTTGCTGCCCAACCACCCTTCTCCCTGCAGACCAGACTACGTCATGGCTGAGCTTGTTGTGTCAAGTTTATGCACCATGAACACTTCATAGATGCTTTGAGGACAGTCTTATATAAAATCAGATTTATGTTTTAGTCTTACATCACTTATTTGAGCTAAGGGACACCTGCATCCAATGGCACGGAAGGCCAGTCTGCTCGAAGGGCAGCAGCGGGAGGGTCTGACCTTCACTAGCCCAGCCTAACCCTGCCTCCCTCCAGTGACTCCCATGCACTCCGGTGCTGCAGATCCAACTCATCAGAGCCTGCCGGAAAGCCTAGTCATCACAATGAACCAAACTGCCTGTACATAAGCTACTTTTCTACTGCTAGTAGATGACTGTTTTTTTTTGTTTTTTTTTCTTTTTAATTTTAAGGAGAGAGCACCTAGGGCTACTGTTGCACATGAACTTATTCTGAAATGTCAGACTTAGTGTCCATTTTCCTAGTACTACCTGGATAATGACCATAGTCTCACTCCTTATGTGTTAGGTTCTGCGCTAAGCCTGTCATGTACATTGTTTTACTTAGATTTCCTAAAGACCCTGGGACATAGGTATGATTGGGCTCATTTCACAGATAAAGAAATGAGGACTCAGAGAGTTTAAGGCATCGGGGCCAGGGCATCGCACAACTCCAGGGGGTGCCATTCACATTGTTGTCTGTGTAGATGGTGCTCTCTGGTGATGTGCAGTTCTCCTGGTGACCTTGCCCAAGGTAACAGTCTAGGGAGTAGAAAAATGGGGATTTCAGACTCCAAACTCTGAGCACGTCATTATATATGACTTTATTAAAGCTTTTCACATCTCTAAGCTACTTTATTTTTCTGTCTCTATCTAAATATTTGAGTGTCAGTCAGTCCATCTATCCATCCATCCATCTATCCACCCATCCATCCCTGCCTCCATCAGTCCACTTGCCCAGTCACCCATTTAATGGAATCAGTGAAGGTATTAATTACAAACATAAATTGTTTATCGTGCTTCAATGTGTGCTGCATTTTTACAAATTAAAGGCAAGATCCTCCACCAGCAAAAAGATTACAACTCATTTTATTATGATACTCACTTTATTGCAATACTTGTTTCATTGCTCTGGTCTGGAACTAAACCCACAGTATCTCCGAGGTATGACTGTATCTATAGAAACTGAATATCCAATTTCTTGACTTACATCTGGAGATACTAATTCCTATTTTCACTTTTAAGTTCATTTGAAAATAAAATTTTTATTATTGAATATTTGAAGAAATTATAAAAGAAAATAATTTTCTAGTAACTCATGTAGCCACAATCCAGATTTCACACTGTGCCACATTTGCTTCAAATATCTGTTCTCCCTATTGTTTAAAGAAAGAAAACAGGTCAATGAGAGTCAAAGCCTTACCCCCTCTGTTTCATTTCTTTCTGTAGCTTAAAGATGGCATGTCATGTCTATGTCATATTTACTACATCTATATGTATCCATCAATAATATTGGGATTGTTTTTGAGTTTCATAGTTTGTATTTACCGTCACTATGTTTTGTAACTTGGTTTTGTCCTTCAACATTGTTTTTGAGATTTTTTTTCATTCTAATACATCTACGCCTAACTGACAGACTTAACTTATGTTTACTTTTTTGCTGTTCTGAATCATATTGTAGTGAACATAGGGGGACATGTCTCTTTGTGTGGATGAACACAGACTTCTAGGGTAGGCACCCAGGAGGAGACCTGCACATCTTCTACTTTCCTTTTCAAAATACTGTCCAAGTGACCATGCCTGGTTAGCCCAGTAACACTATAGGAGCATTTCTATTTTCTCTACCCTCAGTTGCACTTGGCATTATCTAGTGGATATCAGATGGTATATTTCATTTTGATTTCTATTTCCCTGAGCATCGTTGCATAGTTATTTAGGTCATTCAAATTTCCTCTTCTGTTGCATGCTTATTCATAATTAATATCCCTTGTCTATTTTTCTACTGGGTAGTCTCTGCCTTTCTTGTTGATTCATAGGAAGGTTTTTTTTGTTGTTGCTATTTTTTTTTTTTTTTCTGGAAACAGATCCTTTGTCGGTTAATTGCATTGCAAATACCTTCTCTCAGTACTTGCTTTTCTTTTAACCTGATTCTTCCTATTTCTATAGAACTTGGTCACCTTGATTTTTATCTTTGAGCATTTTAAAGAGCCAAGTTATTTCATTGTAATACCCCTTTACAGTATAATGGGGTATACACATAGGTGAATTTTCCCTGCCTTTGTATAGGAGAAATTTTTAGAAAGACATTTATTGAGCTCGGTGAGTAGTGTATATATAACACATAAGCACTTTATGTGTGTTTGTCCACACTTTTAACAACACAAGGAGATAGATAGGCATTGCTTGATCCCCATTGAAAGATGAGCAAACTCAGGCCAGCAGAGATTAAGTTATTGCCCCAAATTATGCAGCAGTTAAGAGATGGATCTGGAATTAGAATTCCAGGGCATGTGTAACAACCAAAAAGAACTGCTTCTTAATGCCACAACTTCTGCTCTCCAGAGCTCATTAAAAGAGGCGCATGCGAACTGGCCCTGTCCTGCAGTGAGACAAACTAGGGTAGCACATATTACTAACAGGGGTTTGCAGTGACTTCCTGGAAGAAATGGCCTTTGAGTTGGGTGAATGATAATGAGATATTTGTGCTAGAAGCTAGACAAAGGGAATGCTGTGTGTGTGCATGCATGCATGACTACGTGTGTGCATACTCTAAGGGAAAAGGGAAGGACATTCCAGGCAGAGGAGACATCGTGCATAGAGACTTGAAGAGAGCACAGAATGTTCTGGGAACTGTGAGTAACGCAGTATACTTAGAAGGTGGAATTAGGGGCGGAGCGATTAGAAATGAGGCCAGGAACCATGCTGGTACTTGGCTGCTGTTAGTATTTGTTGAATAAATAAATGAGTAAAAGCTTTTAGTATTACAAATGCAATCATGAGGCAAGCTCTTAATGAACTGGAACGCTCAAGGCATTGTCCCTTATAATTCAGAGGGCTTCCCAAATCTCTTTGGATTCAAACTTTGTTCCTGAATGTACAAGTAAATGTTTGAGTCTTACTTCCCTACATCAATGAACACAATTTAGCAGACCCAATGCATTTTTTGCAACTGAGGCTCTTTCATGTCTTCTAAGCAGGCATTCAGCATGTTAGCTGTCATTACTCATTACTGGTCATTATCTATTACTAGGTCATTACTTATATCATTACTGGAGCTGTTGGTGTAGCTGGTTGTAAAGATTGAATTAAAAAAAACTTCTCTCTAAGACACACACAATGTAACATGAGTTATTTATGCTTAGGATTGCTTTGATTCCAGCTAAGGTAGACCTATCATTAATTAGTATTTTTTCATTGCTTCTACTCATTATTTAGTATTAGGAACAGGACTTTTGGATCCTAATGCTAACTTGCTATTGCTAGAGTGTGGCTTTGGTAGGCAGAGGTTAAGGAGAGAAGAAATACAAGTCTGGCAAATAAGTACTTAACTATGCTACATAATTTATACCACGATAGTTTTTCAGCCTTGTCTGGTGGCTTGTTCTCATTCATGAGGCTGAGAACAAGGCCACCCCAGAGGTCTCTTTCCTCTGCCTTAATCTAGATGCAAGACTAACTCCATAAATGCTACTCTTCCCCAGGAAACATGTGGGTAATACATAGCTAACCCCTCAAAGCAAGTCCTCTTTGGTGTAAAATATTTATTGGTATAGTCAGGGCTCTGGTGGGAGGAATTTCCTCAGCCCCAGAGAATCAATGCACCTTGTGTACCTTTGTGGTCCCTTTCCTTTGGAAAATATCCAGCTTCTGTGACCAACGCAAGGGGTGACTCAGGAAAGAAGGGAGGGACTGGAGATTCCTTTTGGGCTGTAGGGGAAGTTTCCTTTATTCCAAGCTAGGGGTCACTGTCATCTCGGAGGTGGGTTTAGGGTATTCAGGGAGGCAGTAACACATCCCATGTTGTTGCTCAGCCAGTGGGAGGTTGCTGGTGAGGAGGGAGATGAGTTTTGCCATCTTGAATTCAGATCCAAGAGGTATTTTTTCATGGGCTCTATGTTATAAATGATAGATTTTTCAGGGAAGCTCACAAAAGTCTAATTTGCCTAAAACGCAGCTGAAGGAGAAATGTGATTTGGTTATGTTATGGTTTTATAAAAGACAGTATTTTTCAAACCTCTTCCCTTCTGCAGTGGAACCTGTCCTTCAGACAAATGTACAAGAAGGTGCAGAATAGGTGACAGACAAGTACAGAACTACCCTGGTTGAAGCAGGATTTGGCCTCACAGTCCCTGAGTTTTGGTCCCTGAAATTCCTTTTCCTTTTGGGTTTCTTCACTTACCACTGGCAGCATCACTCCTGTCCTGAGCGGGGCGCTGTCCACTTTTACTGCTGTATTGCAAGAGAAGGGTACACAAGTCTATTCACAACACCAGAAGGGGCAACTGTTTAGATCTGTCTGTTTCTCCGTGATATCCTTGAATTCCTACACTGTATATTGCCTCTCTTGGACATGTTGTTTTGGGACATGCAAAGCAAATCATCTTTGTCATCCCTTTGAAAGATAATCAGGGGAGATTGATTTCTTTGTGCTTTTTCTTTATATTTTTAGATTTGCTTTAAAACATAAGCCAGTTTTTCTTTAGGAATGGACCATCATTTATTTGACTAATTTTTCTGTTGTTTTATATTGTTTGTTTACATTTTGCCCCTCTTAAACTATCTGTCAGAGAAGATCTTTGTGAATATAATACTTTTGATCATTTCACTCAAATAAGAAGTCAGATGTAAAGTTAGGGTATCAAAATTGTGATCATTTTAATGGATCTTGAAATATATGAAAATTACTTTCATAGGAATGCGTATTTTTAACTTAAAAATTAAGGTTTCTCAGAGTCCCTTGGAAGATTTCATGGATTCTTTGGGTCACCACAGACTCAGGGAAGATGTATAATTATTTTTTTTAAAGATTTTATTATTTTCAGAGAGTGGGAAGGGAGAGAGGCATAGAGGGAGAGAGACATCAATGTATGGTTGCCTTTCACCTGACTCCAGCTACAGACCTGGCTGGGGACCTGGCTTGCAACCTGGTCATTTGCCCTGACTGGGAATCGAACCAGCGACCCCTGGGTTTGCAGGCCGGTGTCTATCCACTGAGCCACACCAGCCAGGGTGGAAGATGTATAATTAAAGACTTGCCCCTACAATCTTTTCTGCTATCTTTCAAGAAGGTGACAAAGGAGATTGCAATACGTGACCCAGAACAACATGTCCAAGAGAGACAACATACAGTGCAGGGATGAAATGAAGATAATTGAAGTCATGTCCAGACCTACTGACATGGGGTAGCACAATATTATGATTCTGGCTCATTTCAGGACACCTGTTTTCAAGGGCATTTTGTTGTGGTGTGTCCTAATGGGATCTAGCTTGAACTCTACCGAAAGCCAATTTCAAAAAGATTCCAAGTGAGTTTAAGTTATAAAGCAAAGTAAAAACAAGATGTGAAAGTAGTTTTTGTTCTCATTTTTGCTTTATTCATTTGATGATATTTTGCATGTGTCTTTTGTAGAGAATACTTTGTCATCCTTAGGAATGAGGTATGTATTACCACTGTGATTTTGTAGAAAGGATACTGCAATTGGAAGATTAGGTTTAAGGATTCCCTCGCACCCTCAGGCCTGTGGTTTATCTAAACCTGTAGCACCTTTTCCTTGCACAGGTGATGGTACTTGTTGGCTATATGAGAGTTCAGCTAAGCTTCTGTATCAAAGACACTTTAAAAGTACAGTGGTTTAAATAACGTAGACTTTTCTCAGTCATATAATCCTTCTGAGGTGGTGCCGATATATGGGGCAGCTCTGCTCCATGCAGTCATTCAGGAACTTAGGCTTTTAAAATCTCCCATCTCTTAGGATACAGGCCTTGTCTATATGATGGAAGCTGGGCTCCTGCCACTGTGAGTTTCAGCTCATGAAAAAGAGATAGAGGAAGTCTGGGCATGGACTGTTCTTTTTGATTTAGAAGTTGCACATGCCATTTTCACTCCATATTCCTTTGATAAGAACTTAATCAGCCATGGCTGATGTGACTCGGATCGAGCACAGGCCTGCAAACCAAAGGTTCACTGTTTTGATTCCCAGTCAGGGCACATGCCTGGGTTGTGGGCCAGCTCCCCAGTTGGGGGCGTGCGAAAGGCAACCACACATTCATGTTTCTCTCCTTCTCTTTCTCCCTCCCTTCCCCCATTCCTAAGGATAAACTAATTAAATCTTTTTTGAAAAACTGGCATTGTCTTATGAGAATCAAGTTGGACATGCAAGTTCATGTGATGTGCTTAAGGAAAAACCACTAGCAGTTAAGCACAGAATTGGGAATCAGGCTGGCTGAGTGAAGATCCTGGCTCTCCCTTTTCTAGCTTGTGTGACTTTAGAGAAATTACACAGAATGCTCTCTGGGGTCCCCTTTCTGCTATGAAATGGAGATATTATTAGAAACTCCCTATAGAAGGGATTCAATGAGGTCCTCCATGCTGGATTGATTGTTAAACGATTTATCCATGCTTGATAAATCACGACAGTAGTCTTTTTGTAGTTGTTAATGTGTCTTCTCATTTTGTAAACTCCTGAGTTTATTTCCCAAAAAAGTAGTACATTTTGTGCAAGCATGCACCTCTCATGAGGTGCTGCGTTCTCTTATCTCCTGCTACTGCTTGGCTCCCATGTCCTGTTAACATGTTCAAATATTCAGTTTGTGTACCAGGTCCTGCTTGACTTCTTAGGTAAGCATGTCCTGATGACTTTATATTCTAAGTCACATAGACTAAGCTATTTAGTGTGGACCCTACAGCTTGCCTCGGAAGCTGAATAAATAATTTTTCATAATGGCTTTAACCCTGTGCAACATTTTGAATGGATGAAGCTGGTCAAAAGAAATCTATGGGTAAGCTAAGCAATATAATAAAAATGGAAAACACAGGGATGATATATGGCTGCTTCAACCTCAGGGTATCTCTCTCCTGTACCATTGCAATGCCCTTGGAGTACATTTTTTAGGTTTAATAATTCTTGGATGTTATGCAGACAACCTAAAGCCCCATGAATAATGCTCTTGTCTTCCAGGGACCCTTCCATGATGCCCATATGACTGCAGGGGCACTTTCCTCTTCCCCATCTTGCCACCCACTACTTACAGAGCTGACATGCTGCTGTGTTGTACACTGTGCTATCCTGAGTGCTGTGCATTCAGTCTGGCTCAATGATGTAAAATGAGGGGGTATGGAGGCCTTTTCAAACTTGAGACTGGCAAAAGGCAAAACACCCTTTTTGTCTGAAACCATTGGAAATAAAGTCTTGAGTTCTTGTTCTTTGAGAGAAACTGTGGGGTGGGTCCTTTTCTTCCCCACACCCTCTGCCCCAAGCTGCTATAGTTTTGCATGGAATAATTGAGAAAATGAAGTACTGAACTTATAAAGAAGGTAGCATTATCAAAGTGAATAAATGAACGCTTACCTAGCAGAACTATAAGACATGGAAAAACAGGAAGACAAGTTAATGATCTAGAAATTGTATAGCTTTGCTGTCTTAGAATCATGGCAAATGGAACATATGGCATTGGGTCATTTTTTGCATTGATATGAAAAGAAAATGAGTTTATTTTACAAATAAATGAGTTTGTGTTTCTGTTTGCTATTCATGACTGTAATGTTTACTTCTCTTGAAATAGAAATATGTCACCTAAATATTCAATACAGAGAAAGATTTTTTCAGCTATTAATGAAGAATTTTTCTGTGCATGCTGTGCCTTCATCCACTTCAGTAAACATTTTATGCTTTTCATTCGCTATTACTTTGTCTGATGAGGCTGTCTGTGAACAGAGGCATCTTAAGAAAAAAAGGGGAAATGTTGAAAAGACAGATATGTTAAAACTGTTATTTACCTGAGTATTAGAATTTTAAATTAAAGCCTAGAATCAAATTCACTTCATGTCCTCATAGATTTTAAGATAAAACAGTGCTTCCATTTTTCATTTGAAATTTAGGATAAGCCCAGAATTCCACTGAATTCGCTATTTAAAAATCTACCACATTTATCGTTGTCATCATAGTGGACACTTATTAATTTTATCTTTGCCATCCCCCTGACTGCAGAAGCCGCTTTTTTTCTTGCAGAAACCACCCTTGTGCTATTCTCAGTTCATGTGAGCCAAATCTGGCCAAAATTCACAGTAATTGGGTAAACAATGGGCTTGTGTCTAAAGCCAGGTTAGTCCAAGTCAGTTACAATTGCGAGCCTAGAGAATCAGGTATGAGGCTGACGAAGGCCAATCCAGGCTTCTGCATGGTGACTGCCTGAGACTGAAGCCAGCTCAGAGAAAATTGTTCCAAGAGATTGGGAAAGATTTCTGAGCACGCTATTTGAGTATTCATGCTTGAAGTGAGATTTAGCCCTGCCACTGAATTTCTTCTATTCCTCCCTCACACTATTTTGCGTTGGTTTCATCCACCTACACAGTTGGGAGAGTTCTGACCAATACACTCATCATCATTTTCCTTAGGGAGCATTTGCTCAATACCTAGATCATTCCATATTAACCACTTACATAAATAGGAAAATAGCGAATTAATAGAATGGTAGAAGTGGAAAGGCCACCTGGTCCAATTTCCTATCCAATGTAAGACTTCCTTCCTTGATATCCTTTATGATGGTTACCCAAGAATAAAAATTGGTTTGCCGGGGGTTTTGAGATATAACCATGATTTTATTTCCTATTCTGAGTTTCAGAATGTCTTAAATTCCATTATGGTCCTTACTTAAAAAAACAATCCACCACCATGTCAGATACTCACTACCTTATAAACTAGTGCATTCCAATTTTGCAAAGCTCTAATTCTCAGAAGGGTTTTCCTTTTATTGAATTGAAATATATTTCATTTTTATTTCACTCACTGGTCTTAATTCTTCTTGAAACCATAAAGATTAAATGAAAGTCCTAGTCTACAAGATAGCACTTTAGATATTTGAAATACCAATCACAACTCTACTGTTGTCTTCCTTACTTCCACCTGCATAACCTCAGTTCCTTCTCCCATCTTTCACAAAATGATATATCCAAACCACCTTGATGCCCTCACCTCAATTTACTTCTTTTTTAAAAAAATATCACTTTTAACATGGGACCAGCACTGAGCTAGCTAGTAGTACCTCTGGTATTTTCCTCTAGACACTTACATGAATGCAGCCTTATTTTGGGGTTCCTATTTCTCAACTACAGTTTCTGATTTATAAGAAGCTTGCTATTACTGTTTTCCTTCCCACTAATCCTTGTTTGTTATTTTTTTATTTATTATTATTATTATTTTTTTATTTTTTGTTTTTTGGTCTAAAGAGTTCTTAAGCCAAGTCTGTGTTTGAGTTTTGCGCTGTAGTTATTTGACTCTGTATTAGAACTTTGCAAGCAACCATAGCTTTTGTTCCCCTAAATACCCAACACTATGTGGAGGGTGGTATTGTTTTACCCATGTGTTTCTGCCTCATTTGAGACCTTTGTTGTGCAGAATGATGTAAGAGTCAATCAGTGTCACTCGGGCCACTGACATAACCCATTGACTAGATAAGAGTGGTTCATGTCATCAATTAGGAACTGCATTTAGATGCGGATAAGAAAGAATAGGAAAGAGTGGCTTAAATACACATGTACAATAATATGGAGAGAGGCATCCCAGAACTGGTATGATGTTTGCATTAGGCCATGAAGGACTTTGGGCTCCTTCCATATTTATGTTCTTCCATCCCAATGCCTGGCTTCCATTCTCAACACATCCTCACAGTCTAAGATGGTGCTTTCTAATATTTTATTTACATTCTAGATAGTAGGAAGGACAAAAGGTTGCTTCTCCTAATCAAATAAACTCATTTTGAGGAGTTTCCCCAAGTTCTCACATTTTATTTATATTTCACTTGTCAGTATTAAGCCATGTAGACAAAAGTAGAAGTGGGGAAATATGGATAGCAGCATAACTAGACAAAAAATTGGGGTTCTGCAACTAAGACAGACGGGAAAATGGAGATTGAGCAACCATCAGCCACATTAACATCAATCTGCAGACTTCACAGTGGCAAAAAAGAGAGTTGTTGGAGCCTAGTACATGTTTGAATTAAATGGAGCCCCTTCCGCAATACAGTAATAATGAGGTCTAGGCTTTCCCCCTTTTTAATAACAACTGTGGCAATCATTAAATGACATGATGTTTCATATTGACAGTTCTTGCTTTGCATAATTCCGATCCATGCACATTTCAATGACCACAGTTTAAATAACACCAGTCTCCCAACAACGTGGTTCAAAGTTCAGTTACCAAATATTAACTGAGAGGTTGCACAGAGTACAAACTTGGCTGCTAGCTGTTTGGTTCACAATCACAACGTAAGGGATGGATGCACATTATGATCAGGGACCCATCGTGCCCCGTCTTTCAGTCTTTCAGGGAGGGATCAGTCACTGTGCCTCTGTTATTCAGTTCACAAACGGACAGCAGAGTGTGCATTTGTGTTGCCTCCTTCTTTACCAGTGATAAACCATGTCACACTGTACAAATATGGATAATCAAAAGAAAGAATTGGTCAACAAAAACGAAAGTGCAAGAAAGAAGCCACAGTGATCATGCTGGAAGCATAGTTTGACTCAAACATAAATGAGGCAGAGGAGAAATAGCTGGTGGCAGGGATGTTGACTCTGCTGCCTTGCCTAAGGGGTGAAGCGGGAGGGGCCCAGCACAGGCAGGGGTGCTGCCATTAATGAGGAAAGAGGTTCTGATGAAAGGCTAACAGTGTCCCAGAGCAAGAGAGACGAGCAAAAACTTTGCATAACGGAACTCCTGGAGATAGTGTACATGGCATTGAAAATACAAGGGATAAAATATTGGGAGCAGATGCAAACTTAGGAACCAGTGTAACAATTTGCCAAAGCGTGGAAATGTGCTTCTCTTTACTATGAGTTGTATGCTGGCAAGGCAAGCACTCAAACTAATCTTGGTGTTTCTTAGAAAGAAATAAAATACTTTTGAGTACTGTAAATCATAGAGTACTGAGTGAACATTAGTTTTATTCTTTTATTCATTTTCCTATACCGTTTATAACCAGAAGTGAGAGCCTTTTTGACATTGTGACAACAATTCTTAGGGACCCAGAACAATTGTAATATTTCCCATGAAGACAATTTTGCGGTCTCAGCTTTCATGGTGATTTTTAAGGTTGTGCATTACAGGGCAAAGGGAAGGTTGCGGGTGTTCATAGTTACACTATTTAATATATACAACAATTTTATAACTCAGGGGTAAAAAAAGACCCAAGTTCTAGTCCTGGTTTTGTCATGAACTCCATGTAGCCTCGGGCTAATCATCTTTACTTCAGTCCCCTCATTTATAAAATGAGGACTTTGGCTTCGTGAACCCTGAAGTTCTTTTTAACTTAAGCCTTTTCAGTCTAAGATGCAATTCCTTCCTTCCTCCTTTCCTTCCTTCCTTTCCATTCATTCATTTAGTCATTCAAGTTTGAAATTACATAGTTCAATAACGGGCAGGCTTTGAACCATGATCATTTCATTGCTTCTTGTAGCTCTTCTCCCATGACACCCACATTCTCTCCTAAGAATCTCATTAATATATGAGAAAATTATTGGCAGAGAAAATGTCCTAAATGTTGAGGCCTGCCCCTGAAAATCTAACGTGTTCCAGTCACATTTCACTGGTTGGTAGGTTAGTTATTATTCTTAAGTTACAAGCAACAGAAGCTAACTCCAACTTGGTGAATTACTACAGTAAAGGCCTCCAGTGAATTATGCCTCCCTGTAGCCACTTTTCTTGGTAAGGTTTCTTTGCCACTCCTCCCATTCATGGATGAAGTCTATTTCCCACCTCTTGAATCTGGGCTGGTTTTAAACTACCTTTGACCAATAGAATCGGGTGGAAGGGAAGTTGCAACTTCTGCTTTTGTTCTCTTGGAGCATTTCTCATCATGTGAAGAAGCCCGGCATAGCTTATTGGAGGATGAGAGGCCACACGGAGAATTTAGGGGCTCCAGTTGACAGCCCCAGCCAGCAGCAAGTGCGTGAGGCAACCGGGATCAGTCAGCCCCCAGCCAATCTGCCTACTCACTGCAGATGCTTCTATGAAAGCAGCAGACACCATGGGGATCAGAGACATACCACCCCAGCTGAGCCCTATGCCCTAATTGCCCATCCATAAAATTGTGAGTAAACAAATGGTTCTTATATTAAAGCCGTTAAGTTTTAGAGTGGATTGTTATGCAGCAAACCACTAACTTAAGTAGAAAGAGAATTTATTGGAAGGTGATGGGGTTATTTGAAGGACTGAGAGACAAGCTGAAGAAGAGAAAGCCTTGCAGGAGGAATTGTTCATTAGTCTTCCCCACTGGGCACCACTTCTGAAAAGAATGAACTCTGTTTCTTTTGTTCTTTTGTTGTTCTGCTAAAGATTCAGAGTCCCGGGGGGGGGGTGGGTTGGGGGAGAAAATTTGAGGGGTCACATGTCCATCCAGTGGATGTACTGATTTATGAGAGGAGAATCTAGCAGAAGGAACTTCCAGTTTCCTTTTAAGTTGTTGTAGTTTAGGGAGGCAAACACTTGGACTTACCTCCCCAAATTGTATGTGGATACTTCTGAAAGAAATCGAGGTGCTGCTAAGGAGAGGGAATAGATGGAGAACATCTTCAAAAAGACTGCTGTCCACTATAGTAATCACTTCTCTTTTCTGATGAGGATTTTAAAACATTTCAAGTATACCAAGTTCGTTATTTCAGAGCAAATAAGTTAGTGAGAAATCAAAGGAATTTTACATCTTGTAACAACATATAAGTCAATATATGGAGAGAAGTTGCATCTTAGAACGAGAAGGTTCAAGGTGAAAAGGACTTCAGAGCTTATCAAGTCCTCACTTTATAAATGAGCCTGAATTCAAGGTGATGAAGTTGAAGGTACATGGAGTTGATGACAAAACCAGGATTAGAACCCGGGTCCTTTTCCCCTCCTAACTGTCCCCAGTCTCAGAGTTGGGAAAGAGAAAATATTGACCTGTGACGTTTGAGATTTGCGTATTACCTTCCTTTTGGTTACTCTCATAGTGAGGACTCCCTGGGGAGCCTCATCGATGTGCATAGCACCCTCTTCTCTCCCTCCTGACACCTATCATCCCTTTCCTACTCCCAAGCACCTTCAGAGGTGCTCAGGCCAATGCTGCTGTGAGCTAGTTGCAACCTGAGAAGTCAGATGAGGTTGATTTTCCCAAATCCAAGCCAGCTGGCACTTGAATCAGGACAACACTGCCTGTCATGGCTCAAGCACTCTTATGAGAACTTTGGTTTGGTGGCAGTTACACATTCTATTTTCCATTTATTTTAAATCTCTTGTTTTTTTGTTTTTTTTGTTTTGAAGGATGTTTGTATAAAAAAAATAGCATCTTTGCATTCTTGTTGGATCCTGAGGCATACTTGTCCCCCCAAAGTTCTAATCCTGTTAGTGAGACTTGTCAACGAGGTCGTATCATGGGGATTATGGCATCTGAGAAGGAACAGCCAGTTGGAGAATCTGAAACTGTATAAACATAGACGCTGATTACTATAATGAAAAACCATTGCAAGAATTAAAAGAAATAGTAGTAATGGGCAAGAACATACAGAAGAAAAATTATGATGAAATAAATTGATTTTAAAGAATAGTTAGATCCCTGGTCTGGAAAGAAACATAAGAAACTAGGAATTATAGATCTGGGAAGAGGGGTAGATGGCTGGAGGCTGGGGTAGGAGGGAGATGTTTCAATTTTGAACCATGTCTTTGAAGCCTTTCCTGTTCAAAATAAACTAAATGAAAACAAAATAAATGTGAAGTGCTACAAATTGTTTCCTTGTCAGAAACAAGTATTTTGTTTTGAGAACTCGCATTGTGTTTTTTAATGCTTCAAGCAAGTTGGAAGGGAAGAGTTATAAAGACATTTCCCTTGGCCTTATTTGCATGACTTAAATAATATGGCGTGTTCTTTAACTAAAATTTTCTTATTGCTTCCTGTAAGCATTTTCTTTTTCCACCCAACATATCTCAGTATTTTTTATCTTGGTGGTAACTGGTTTGTATCATCCTAAAGACTCTATGACAAGTAAATAATATTGCATTTTCCATCTTCGTAGTATTCTTGCACAATATTTGATATTTTAAAAATAGACTCCCCCCTTATTTTAATCACATTCCTCTTGTTTCTTAACATGTGGTCATTACATGTGATGGGCCGATTTTGTTCACTCTTAAGGTAGATTATTTTGCTATTTGTTGGCTACTTCAGTGTGGGTTAACTCAGGGTTTGTGATAGAAGGTTTTACATTGGCAAATATGGTGGTTGCAGTTCTCAGTGGGTGCAACTGATTGGAGATTTTTCCATTTTGGAAGACATGATTTGATGTTTCTGCCATGGTTTTGCCTCCCCTGGAAATAATACCAGGGTTGCCATTATTTGTGATGGAAGAGAGACTGTAGAAAGAAAGGATGTTGGCTTCAAGGTAAAGATTTTGGCAGACCCAACACCATCTCATTGGTTACAAAGCCTTTCTGGAAAGCGTGCAATTATTCAGCTTGCACAGCACAATAAAGCAAACAATTCATTTAGTCCCTCTATTGATATTCCACTGCAGAGGGACTGGGGTGGCTAGGGAGACTGGAAGTGGGAACCGCAGCCTTTGCTCTTGACGTCGGTGGGTTGGATCTATTCACTGGGGTAGTGACCACACAGTGTCTGATGGCTGTGCAGTGACCCGTGTGAAACAGATTGGTGGTTTCAGGCCCATGGTGAGGCGGTCACGTCTCAACATCCAGGATCCCAGCTGGCAGAAATATGTGAGGATTATACCGACATGATCCTATTCAGTTTGTGCTTGAGTGAAATTCGTATTGTCAAAATCCTACTTACAGTAAAGTGAGCTTTAGAATCTCTTTTAAAGCTCTGAGTGAAGGTCTCAGCCTTCCACTGTCTGATGATGCATGCACCTGGCTTGCTGACTTTATGGCTTCGAGACTTTATGAATCTTGAGGGGCATAAGACGTCTCTGGGTTCTCTCCATGTTTGTTAAGGGTGGGATAATAACATAGCCATGCAATCTCAGTGCAAACTGCCCGAAGCAACCCAGTGCTTGGGTACAAGATTTGGTTTACGTTTTGTCGTGAATCATGGCATATCTTGTTTGTTTCAGGTTGATTGAGGCTTCTTGTAAAACAGATGTGCCTAAAGAATACGTGCTTAGAAAAAATGTACTTGTAAAGTGCCATTCGGACTTAAGATATTTCTTAAGTGGGCCTGGGGGGCCATGTTGATTGACCCAGTGGACTTCCCCAGTGTGTTTTCACTTTTCAGGTCTTAACATTTAACAACTTTCTTACACACACTCTCACACACACATACACACACACACATATATATATATATATATATATATATATATATGAAATAATATATATATACTACTGTTACTTTTTGGGGCTGCAGGGAGAAATCTAGACCTAGGCCTCAGGTATATAAGCTTTTCGGAACTAAATGCAATGCTAATACCAGGAATACATATGTGCAAAATGCCAGGTTGCCACCGTTGATGCCTGACATCTGCACAAGCCCCTGACACAGGCATACCCTTGCCTTATTTCACTGCACTCTCAGGAAATGCCTACCTTAGCCCCAGTTTTCCCTGACCCAAAGAAATCCAAAGAAGATTTTGCTTTTAGGAAACAAGTCAAAAAGCGGAAATAGCGTTCAGGGCTTGTTTGGCAGCGATCCGAGGTACCATGAGCAGGGAGAATCGTTTTCCCCATGTTTCTTCCCTGGGAAATACTAGCAGCTTTGAGCATCAAAGCCACCTCAACTTGGGGTTGTGTCTCTGCGCATCTGTGCTTTGTTTGGTTTATTCTGTGTACCCGTTAGCACCCATTTTGGCTTTGGAAGGTTCTAGGTGTATGGCAAGTGGAACTGATGGAAGAACCCGTGGGTGAATGCCAGTGGTGGCAGTTGGGAAAGCGCCTTAGCTACTTAACATTAAGTCCGAGGAGAAAGAGGCGCTTCGGACCGGACCAGTGATTGGCCACCGTATGGACTACTTTCTCGGGGTGTGCTGTGTCCTTTGTCTGATCAGCTCGCGCCTGCTGGTCTGGCCTGGCGGTGGGGCAGGGCGCTGATGGAGGGGATCAACAATATGATTATCCTTTGAGTCGAAAACCGGTGCCCACCTAGTCTAGCATGTGGTTATTTCTTTCTTTGAAAGATGATCATGGACTCTCCACTTTCTTTTGAGTCCCTGTGAGCAGTAAGTAGACCACTACGATGAAGATATTTTTCAAGTTTGTTTTCCTGGCAAAAAGAATGAACACACTGGAGAAAGGTAAGGCAGAAATAGTAGGCTTAGACCGTTCCTCTTCTGTTTTTTGCTCTCTGCCCAGCCCAATGGGATACGAGGCCCGCTAATTCCTTGGTGATGGACTGTGTCCCCATATGTAAGTCTGAGGTAGTTTGGGGCACAATGGCGGGGGGAATTTGTGACAACCCTCTTTGTCTATGACAGAATAAGAGGCCAAAGATTGACTTATTTTTATTACTTGATTAAGGTTTATTATTTAAACTGCAAGGTATCACTTAACTATAAAACTGAACTGGAAGAGAGTTTTAAGTTGGATCCTTCTGTTGACAAGAAAATTATTGACTCTGATAAGCTCATCAGTGAATCACAGAAACACAGTGGGGTGTTTTTTCCATCTTTTGGTGAAGGCTGTACTGATGTTTTTGCACATTATTTGAGAAGAATCTTGTGTGAGGTTATAGGACTGATTCACTGGCTTTCAGAAAGACTAATTTGACTTTTATCTTATAATAAATGCTTTTATTTAGTTTAGAAGAGAAAGGCTTTATAACCTCCTCTTTACCGTGACATAATTTTTGAGCAGTCACATTGTGTTTTATAATGAGGTTTAGGGGAAAGTGTTGTCCAAATTGAGCCAGCCATTTTGCATGTGAGAGCATGAAATAAAGAGAAGTAATTAATCTTTCTAAACGTCAGATTTACAATGTCTCAGGCCCTAAAGACTAACTTTCTTCTTAAGAGGAAAGAAATTGGACAGATACCTTAAAACAAAATTAGTTCTAGCTTTAGGGCTTTTAAGCAGATATTTTCAACTTGCATAGGCTACCCATAGTTTTAGGAAAAATGGGTAGCTTTAGGCTGGATTATTTTTTCTTTGTTGATGGGTGTAAATATGTATGAAAACTACTTGTTTTTCATGTAAAATTGGATCTGTTGATATATCTATATCTATATCTATATATATAGCTGAGAGATAAGTCTGCATAATAGACTTCACTCAAAATGGTCTTTTCTTGAAAAGTTAAATTTGGTCAAATATGTTACTCTGAACTAGAAGTGGGCTCCTGGAAAAGTAGAAAAGATTATAAAATTAGATCCTTGTACTTAGGAAATTGAAATGTTAAAAACTAAAGCAGATTTCATTATCATTTACAGCCTAGTAAAAGGAAGCATCAAAGTGAGCTCAATATGACTTCTGAGTTAAGCTTCATATAGAGTCCAAATTTGTTTATCTTCAACAACATAACGTGAAGTTAAAATTTCAGCTTCATCTCCTTCATTTTCCTTCCTTCCTCTCCCCTTCCTTCCTTTATTTTTTTCAGTAACACTTATAGTTCTATAGTTTAGTGTCTCATAGCATATGTTTAGCAGGCTCTCTTTAAAAATTGATGAAAAACTTGACCTCCTCTCCCCATTCTCCCAATTTGCAGTTAAATGCCATATCTCTTCCACCAAGGTTTGGAGGAGGGAGGAAAGGAAAACACAAATACATGACTATTAAATACATGTACTCATTGTACACATTTGTCATGCTGCTTCATTTCTATTTGGTCCAATTAGAAGCAAGTTTAACATTGAGATTATCAATAAACTTTTGCCATAATTTTGCCTTTGTGCATTTTTGTATTTAAAATAATTCCATTGAAAGTAATAATTTTTCTTTTTATCGCAACAGCTCAATGCCTACGGCTGAATTGAATCCCTTACTCAGTTCCTACATAGGAGTTGGTATATCAAAGACAAATAAATTAGGATATCACCAAGGAGCTGAGAGGTTTATGAAATTCTACAAGATAAGATTTTTATGACATGTTAGGAATGGAGGAATTGTTTAAGTTACTTAACAGTGGAGAAGAGTTTAAATGTAGAGTAAACCTGAAATAAGGAAATAGCTTCTTGAAAGTGAAACTTCTCAAATTCAGTATTTTAGTTAAATACCTTAAATTCTTCCTTGGTATGGAAGTGATTTTATTCATTTGTTTTTAAATAAAAACTGATTTAAATAAATCAGTGGTCAGATTCAGATTATTCTTAAGTAACACCACCAGGGGTTCACTTTTTTGCCTATTCATTTATTTGTTCATGGATTCATTTATTCAAGTACCAGTGGGTGCCTACTATCTGCCAGGCCTTGAATGAAGCTGTAGATATAGTGGAGAACCAAACAGGCCTGGTTTGGGGTTCTTCCAAGTGCTGCAAAAATGCTGCCTTTTATATTGAAGCCATCTCCCTTGTATAGGAATATTCACAACGCCTGTTAGCACATTAAAGGCTCTGAGAATTCCTGCAGTGAATCCTTTTATCCTTCTACCTGTCTCCCTCCTCCCCAAATCCAATGGTAGCTTTATTGGCTGTCTTTGTTATACAAGTGAAAAAATATCAATACAGAAGTTTCTAAACCTTGCTTTGGCTTCCTGCAGTACTGGAAGCGTGGTGACTGGCTCACAGACTGACAATCAGTGGAGGATAGAAGCAGACTGCCGCTGGCCACATTTCTCCACAGGCTTAGGGAACTCTTTGTTTTTTCTTTCCTAGCATCTTCTCTTCGATCTGGTAGATGGCAGTTCCCAACTGCACAGGAGGCATGCTGATCACGACTCCTACACTCACTCTGAAGGGCAGATTCTTCTAGTTAGCTCCACCTTTTCCTCTAGCAATACTTACTTCTGCATGACCCATGCTTCTTCCAGGAGGAGGTCTTAAACCAGCAATGAAGGACATCACAAGCTTGGCTTTGGGACCTGAATTACGTTGCTTCAAAAATTCTGCAGCATTTTCTTCTGAATTACCACCAATTTTGCCAACCAATATGATGTCTTCTGTGGCTGGATCACTCAGAAAGGCTTCAACATGGTCAATAAAATCTGTTTCATTAAAAGGATCACCTCCAACGCCAATGCACAGACTAGAGCAAAACAACTGGTGTTGTCTGATAAATCGCTTCCTAAGTCAGGGTGCCAGATAAGGGCATGATACCAGTTTTCTCTTTCTTGTGAATGTGGCCAGGCACAATACCGATTTTGCATGCTTCAGGATTGACAACTCTAGGGCAGTTTTGCCCAATCGACTTGTCTTTCCCTCGCACCATAGTTTGTGTTTGAGCCATACCATGCCCTGCTGTGGGAGATCTACAGTAATGCACAGGGCCAGGGTGCTTCTGCTTCAACAGCTTCAGCAGCAAAAGGAGGGAGGGACATAAGTGACAGAAGCTGTTGCTCCTGTCTCTTCTTTAGCTTCCTTTAGTTGCCTCTTGCCTCCATGGAGTGTATCATCCAACAAGTTTGGTGCCACATTCCCATGCCTGCTGGCTGTGAAAGGTGCGCTGCTTACCAGTGAAACCTTGCCAAATGTTCTTTGTATTTTTAGCAACATATAGATGTTTCTGGGAAGGGGTACCAGGAAGAACTCCCCCCCACAAAAAAAGAGAAACCTTGGAGTTATCTCCCAGAGGGTGGCCCTTTGTAGTACAGGCTTCCCCTGCTAGGGGAGTGTCCTAGGAACCCATCTGTATCAGTGCACCAACTGGTGTCATTGTGAGAGGCTGCACTTGGCTTCAGCGAATTTTTTGAGGACTCCTTTCATGTGTTTGCCCATTTCATGGTGGGTGATTTATGACCACACCTGCCCACACTATGCTGAGTGTTCAGCAGTTTTTGACCAAAAATGGCATGAGCCCCATGCTCCACCCTCCTGATTCACTCAATCTTGCGCTGAGTGACAGTTTTGGGTTTCCCCAAATGAAAAATAGTCCTCAAAGGGAAATGTTTTGCCAATGTGGAAGAGGTGAAGCAAAAATCAGCTGAAGCACTAAAAGGCATCAAAATCGACGAGTTCAAAAACTGATCAGTGGGAAAAACGTCTCAGTTGGTGTAACACATCAAATGGAGAGTACTTTAAAGTACTGAAGAATAAATGCACAATTTTCTATAAATAAGTACAAGGTTTTTTTTGGGTGGGTTCCCTTGTATAGGAACAATGCCAAAATACATTCTGTTATGAGAGGAACGAGTGTGACAGGAAGCGGGCAATGGTGAGGCCACTGCTACCAAAGGCCATGGTCATGGTAGCAGCCTCCCTTCAAGCTGCTTTGACATAATATTCTCTAGACTTTTATATCCTCAAAGGACCTTTCCTTCTTACACCAGTAGTATGAGAAATCTAGGTTAAGACGAATTATGCTGCCCAGAAAGACAGGATGATGTTGCATCACAAGGCGAATAAAACACTGTTTTAATCCAGACTTGCTGATTGCGGGGACTCCATCACCAAACATTCTGGTGCTCCACTTAATGAAGAAGGAGTGTGTTACTGCCTTGATTTTTGTCTGAGACCCTTTCTATTTCTCATGTTTAGCGAGAGGGAACCTCCTCACCACTCATGACCCACCATTTGGGGAAAAAGAGATAAAAATGTTGAGTATGTGGTTAAATTAGATTAAAAAAAAAATTCCAACAAATATAATTGATCAGAAAGGAGAGGTAAATCTGCTTCTTATGGAACTGCATACTTTCATAAAGTTAAAATACCCATAAAAATATATTAGTGCACTGCACAAAATTAACACACACAAAGTAATGCATGCACATGGTACTTTTAATTTTTTCAGTGGCCCCGGGGCACTGTTATCTGCTCTTTGCTGATAACAAAGATGAAGTCACTCATCATGTAGCTATTGGGGAAAGAGAGCACTTCAGCTCCTTTTCTGGGAGCAATCCAATGCAGCGTGGATATTAATTAAATTTATTAAACAAATAACACGACGACTTGAGGAAGCAGGGGTCCATCTGCCAGTTCTGCAGACGGATCTCTGCAGAGATGTGAGCTGAATGGTAGTTAAAGTGGAGTTGCTGAGCTCAGCAGATGGGCTCTTGTCTCCAGCGGGGGAGATTTGGTGGCGGTCCAACAACTCTTTTCCCCCTCCAGGTTTTTGTTCCTTGCAACTGTGACTGAAGAAGCCCTGCTCTGTCTTTTCCCAGCCTTGTGCCTCTCCCCCACCCCCCTTTGTTTATCTGTGCGATGTTGAAATCTGCGCCATTTGTTAGAGAGGCTAGTCCCGGCTGATCGCATTTTGTGTATGTGCTGTAAAGCTCAGCAGAAAATAATTAGGAAAATGTAATCCCATTGACTTTACACCCCACTTGTGTGCATTGTGTAAGCTCAGCCTTGTGCCCTGGAATAAAGTCCCTGAACAGATTCGAATGTAGTCAGTGTCCCCATTCTCTGCATTCGGAAGTTCATATTATTCTGAGGTTGACGGGCTTGTTATTCTGAAAATCATTCTTTACATTTGCTTTTAGACCTACAGGCCTTTTAAATGATGCAGTTGAAGGATTCTTGTTTCGTTGGGGATTCCCCTCCTAACATCTTCATATTCTCTTGGCAAGTTTCTAGGTGCCTTAAACCCTAATGTCTCCTTTACTTGTCATCTGTCGTCACTGACAGCATTAGATCGGCACATTTGTGATCTGCTGTGTTTTTTTAAAACCTGCTTCCCCACCTCTAGACCCGCCTCTCCCATAAGAAAGATGGTGAAGTTGAGATCTTTCTGTAAAGAAGGACCACTTTAGTTTCAGTTGATTATTGCTTCCCAGCATTTGGTATAATTTTTAACAAAAGCCCACTTGGATAGAATTTAATGCTAGAATGTTAGATTTGGTGAAAAATCACGCACATACCCCACACCCCTTATCCCTTATACTTGAACCTTTGTACAAATTATTTTGTAGAAAGCTCTCTTGTCTTTGGCTGTGTCTCCCTCACCTGGGATCAATGCCTTTCACAGGAGAGGGGTGGGGAGTAGTGTGGGGAGACCCACACAGACCCTGCTAGGCAGATTGTGTGCTCTATCGATGGCAAAGGTTTGGACTACACAGATGCCACCTTGGGCTAGGTCCTGAAATACCCTTGTCTTGGAGAGAGGTCTGGTTTCCGTGGAACGTGTTAGCTGAGATGAAGGCACCTCTGCAGAGTTGCAGAATAGAGACCCTTTCCATCAAGATGATTCCCCCACCCAACGCCTACATTCTCTGCCCGCAGATGTTTGCTGGTATAGAACCAAGGAGAAGAGTGGATGGATCTGGGATTATGATTATCCCCAGTGGTACTGAGTTTTAGGGAGGCCCAAACCTTAGTTCAGTTTGTAATAAGAACCAACAAATGGATCCATTTACCAGGAGCACAAGGCAATCTTAGTCAGCAGGGAGCCCTATCCAACCAGGATGGGCAGTTTACTTCTACTGCAACGGAAGGCTGAGTCCATCCTTGGTACCGGTCCATGTTTTTGCTTTCTGGACCCAATCTGAAACCTAAAGATCCTGAGTCTCTGAGTTTAACCAAGAGAGGCAGTATTTTAGCTGCTGTTGTCACTTTGCCCCTCCCCAAGATTCTACCTCCCCCTCAGGCCACACTAGTATTAATAACATGAAGTTCTCCATTACTATGGCAAAGTGTTGGAAATCGGTGAAGTTTTTTGTTTTTCATTAGTGCTCTGCCAACAATTATTGTGAACTCCGAGAGTTATTGTCCCACCCCAGTCATTAATGGCCATGAAGTAGCTGGTGGAAAATGCTTGTTTACCAGTGAATCGTCGGTGAACTGCCAATTTATTTCTCTAATTTGTTAGAAGTCAAAATTGGCTGGGGCTGGGGGAAGACTACATTTTGAATTCATAGGCTATTTACCAGTGTCGGCTCTGTGTCTCCTTCCACTCTGGTGTACCTGGACTAATTTTGTTCCCTGATTTAAATCACAATCGAGTTGCTCTGACATCTCAATTTAAGGGAAGATTGGACGTTGTTTTTCAAAGGGAACTGCAAGTGTTTTACACTTGTCTGAGAACAGATTGTGGCTTTCTTCCCAAGGATAAGCTTAGAAATTATGTATAAATCCCAGGGTTTCATTCGTAGCAAAATGTTTTCAACCCTCTTGTCCACACATTAGTATAAATGAACAAAACAGAGAAAAGGCTGGGAAACATTCAGGCAGACAGTGTGTGAATGTTGTGGAGCTACTCCGTGCGCCTGCCGTTCTCCAGAACACATTTTGTTTTCATTGCTTTGTTGCAGATTTTGTAGGCAGCCTGACAACTTGGGACTTAATGCATAAAAAAGCTTCTGATGGGGGGACAAAGTTCACCCTCATCTGTAAGGAAACAGAGAGTAGCTTTAAAAATAACAATATATTTTTAAATTATGTGAGAAGGACTGGTACTTTTCAGATGTTTTTATTTATTTGGCTTTAATGTACTTTTCTTCCAGTAGGTCAAATGCAAACTTTAAACCTAGTCACTGCAAGGGCTCCTGGAGTGAATACTTTGTAGAAGGAACCAGGTTTGTGAATACCATCACCAGCCTTATGCAGTAACTGTTTTCAGAATTAAATTCTGTGGCTCTTCAAAGCATGTACCTCACTGTCTAGAAAAGAGACCGAAGAATGATGTCTCTGAATGAGACCCACTGCTGGTAGCCCAGCTCCAAAGGTAAAAAGGAAGGTTCATGGTCATTGTCATTCTTAATAATCTCAGCCCATTTCCCATGTCTCCAGTCTTGTTTCTGGGCCCATGTCTGAAGCTTTTCATAATCTTGGGTCTGATAAATATTGATTGATTGTTGGTTCGATTTGTACTTGGTTTCTAGGAGCTGAGCAAAAATAACCCAGCACTCGATGTTTTGGCCTCCGGCCAGCCGAGTCTTCCCCGTCCTGGAATCCCTTATTCTTGCAATGCTTTAGAACACCGCCTCCAGTTCTTCTAAGTGAGTCTTCTGAGGTGCAGCTGACAGGAGCGCCTTTCTGGGGGCTAGTGTGATTCTTTTGTTCTTACTCTACAGTAGATTTTAACTCACACTCAGAGTCTTACTGTAGGAAGTGAATTTATAAGACACCTGGCCCATCTCCCTCCCAATGATAATCCTTATTTGAGGGGGGGCATTGGGGTGAGTGTGTGAAATAATGCTGCTTGTCAACTTGTAAGAACAGAGAATTGGCCCCCACGTTATTGCGGTTTCCACTATCGTGAGTTATAATTGTTTTGGATGTTGGAAATTTATTTTTTACATTAGTGAGTAACAATCTCAATGTAAGAAAACCCAGGCTTGTTTCTGGAAGTGGTGATAATAAAATCAGTTCGGCTCACTGATACCGCAATTTCCTTTGCTCTATCTTATGTCTTCAAACATGATCCCGTTTTATATCTAGCTACCATTACTTGTGCACTTACTGTGTGCCAGCTCCTATGCTCAGCACTTTACATACATCATGCCCTTAGTCTTTACAGCATACCAACTCTCATTTCAAAGATGAGGAAATTGATGTTATCTCAAAGACTAAGTAATCTAAACTAGTCTAAAGTCATAGATAGAAACTTAAACGCAACAGTAGAATTAGGGAAAAGGTCTGGCTTTCCAGTGACTCATAATGACTGAAGGTATCCATGTACTGCATTCCTCATACATGCTGACACTTTGGGGTGGTATCTCATAAAGAGAACTGGTTAGGTTGGGATGATAACAAGGTCAAGGTTGTAGGTTTGCTACTTGAATTCTACCAGGTTGTGCAATACAGAGAACGGTCTGCCTTTGTACTCCAGATTGCCTAGGAATGTTGAAAACGACACAGGGTGAAAAGGAGGAAAAGTAGCTCCTCATTCCTGGAAAGACTCTTGAGCTGCATGTCCTGTTCGTGGTTCATTAATCTCAGTTAAGTTTGGAATCCTGATGGCATGGCAGGCTTCAGGCTGGGTGCTGTCTGTCTGTCTGTCTCACTGAATGTGCACAGCAGCAGCAGCATAGGCTTTCTTTCCCCGACTACTTATTCATGGAACTTAGGGAAGTGGAGACTCTTGTTCATGTTCCCTTGAGCAGCAAGGGGAGGAGCTGGGACTTGAATCTCTGTCTCTTTCACCCTGAACTCTTAACCGCCAAGCTCTGCATTTTTGCTTTAAGGTGTAACGTGACTGCGCTTACCGATTAGTTAATGAGTGATAGCCATTTTCTTAACAGGGAGTGAGCAATCTGAATTTCTACAAGATACAGGATGCCTGTCTTAGTACTGTCAGGCCTGAGGAATTTCTGTGTCTATGCATGGCTGGACCTTCCCTCTGAGTCAGCTGGGGAGACAGCCTTGAAGCTAACCTTGTTCCTAGAGCCTTGGAGCACTGAGCCACAAGGGTAACCAACTCTGAGCAACTGATGTCACCTTGGGCTATACTTCCTCTTTGTTCTAAGGTGTATAGAGCCCCCTTAGTTCCAATGTGTGTGTAAGATGCCCTTACTGTCAGCTAGGCATGCACTACTATTGTCACAGGGTGGACAAACCGTGCACGTTCTAGCCAACACCCTCACCGCCTGGCCGTGTTGTCATTAGCCTGCTGTTTGCAACAAAGCGTGCAAACCCTCCTGAAGGCTCCTCATTAAGTCCTTTGTCACCAGATCAGAGGCCCCCCAGCCAGCAGAGCTTGCTGGTCCTGCACCCAAGGCCATGCTGCCTGACAAATGGAGTGGTCAACATCGAGGCAAGGTGCTAGGACCTGACAAGTACCCTATGTCTAATGATTCTGAAATGCTAGCAAAATTATTTGTAAAGGTGACCCTGACAACCAGCCATCGAATGAGCTCAGCAGTAAACTGTTCTCTTGCTATTCCATTCATTCAACAGGCCTTTAAAATGCTGCATGTATTCATTTCAATACTGACTTCATAGAGAGGGTAGGAAGAAATGATATATTTGAGGAATTTATTTTACTTACTTCTCTTGGTGATGCTTTGCCTGGGAGTTTGGGTACAATATACATCATTTATGTGTCTTAGATCTAAAATAATTATAAAATTTCTAGTTTCAGGTAAATTATATCTCATAATAAAAACATTAAAAAATTAATGAAGTGATTATGTAGTCAGATTGAGATACCCAAAGCATTAGATTATTCTATTCAAACTTCTTCCCGGAGCATAAACCAATGTTTTGGGAAATGGCATTAATTTTGTTAGACCCATTCTTCAGCAGATCGATACTCTGTGATTCAAAAAACCTAAGACTATCTGATAGTTCTAGATGCTCTGGGCATAAGTTTGGCCCCTAAGTAAGTTTCATTCTTATATGCATCACTTAACTTCTTGAAATTGCCTGGTCCTATTCTGGCTCCAAGCCTGATCAAACATTGTCCACTTATCAGCTTATGGTCTCACAAAGGACAGGTAAAACTGGGCAAATTTCTTATGCAAATTTATTACCACTTCCAAAGAAAAGAGAATAACATCCTCCAGGCACATACTATTTTTGTTGGTAAATTCAGCAACTATTTTTAAAGAGCAATTGACATGGAAAAAAAAAAAATATATATATATACATAATTATATGCTAGAATGTGGCCCTTGTTTACTTAAATGTTATTCAACCTAAATGTAAAACATACTGCTAGGGCCCTTTAAAAAATTTTTGTTAGATTTTTTTAATTCAACTATAAAGACAATTCAAGTGAGAAACTTCAGTGCATTGATTTTGTTCTTTGAGTCATTGCACTGTAATTAGCTGAGTTGCGTTTTAAATGCAGCACAAAAACATCTTTCTTGTCTGTTTATGTCAGGAAAAAATGGCTAATGAGCACTTATCAAAAAGATGAACATTTTTTCATTAGATTAAGTAAAATCAAAACAGATTTATAATGTACTATTATGTTTCAGCTTGGAATAAATTGAGCAAATTAGCTAATATCTTCACAGCTTCCTGAGAATTTATTTGCATGGCAGGATCCCCTTCCCCCACACACTTAGACTTGAAGAAAGTGCCCGTTTGTGGCGACTTTCTTTGTGAAATCAGGGCACATTCCCTAAGGATTGGGAAAGCTCTTAATATTATTTGTAAAATCTGAGTATGATGCATGTGTCGAAACCGATTTTCTTTGGATTATGCCAATGAGCTTTGCTGATTAATAATACATTTCTTTAAAATTGTTTTTAGAAATGACTTCCCTCGACTTTCTCATAGTGGTCAGTTAAAATGCCACCTGGTACTCAGTATCACACAGAGCTTTCTTCTATTTTGAAGTTTTTGTATTCAAGTGGGTGAATATTAGCCTTGTGCTATCAAAAGGTATAGATGATGAAGGATAATCCCTTAGGGAAATTCAGTACAAAAATGTACACATTTAAGAACTTTCTCCTTTTAAATGACATTTAGATGGCAGCTTATTTTCAGGTCATCAAGGATTCGAAGTCATTACTTGCTCTTCTATGTGAGAGTTAAGTGGCTTTATCAGTATCTGTTTGGAAGCTATACAAATATGCAGATATCCACAAAGCAACCAATATAACAAGGCCTTAAGGTCAGTAAAGAAGAATCTTGACTTCCTCAAGTTTTCTGAGTTTGCATTAGGGTGAATGGACAAGGGACAAATATTCTGTATTAAAAAAAAAGAGAGACTGCACTTCCTAGTCATTATCCCCACCCAAGGCAGCATTCGGATTGCTATCCTAGATTACTTCTGATGTTTTGGAACTTTATATACATGAAATCATACATCAGGTACTCTTTTATGTTAGGCTTCTTTCTCTAAAAACATACATCTTTGAGATTAATTCATGTGATTGTGTGTGGCAGAAAGCCATTAATTTTTTTTTTATAGTTGAGTAGTATTCTGTTATTTGTATTGTTTCCAGTTTGAGTTTATTGTGAACAATGCTGCTATGGATATTCTTGTATTTGTCTTTTTGTGGACACATAGCATTTTTGTGGACTATATACCAAGGCATGGAATTACTGGATCATAGGATATGCATTTGTAAAATATTAATAGATGCTGAGAAATAATTTCTCTTAGCATTGTTTTTCAGTTTTCAATGTATAAGTCTTGCACAATTTTTTGTTAGCTGTGTTCTGAGGGATCTTAGGTAGTTTATTCTGCTAATGTAATGATACTGTTGTAAATTTTCATTTTCCAAATGTTTAGTTTTAGTAAATAGAAATACAAGTGATATTTAAACATGAAGTCTGTATCTGGTGGCTTTCTAAATTCACTTTGTAGTTCTTAATATGAGGTATGTCCAGAAAGTATCCAGCCGTATACTATGAAACAGAAACATTTCTTAAAGTAGATAGGAGATACAAGAATCATTGTACATAGGATAATGACACCTCAGTCTCCTTCAAAGTAGGCATCTTGGGACCTCACACAGTTCTCCCAGCATCTTCTTCACTGTTCAAAACACTCTGCAAAATCCTTTGTTGGAATTGCCATCAGCTGCCCTGTCATAGTCTCCTGAATCTCATTGAGGGTCTAAAATCTCTTCCCTTTCAAAGGTGATTTTAGATTTGGGAAAAGCCAGAAGTCACAAGGCACCAAATCTGAGCTGTAGGGAGGCTAAGTCACCTAGGCGACTTAATATTTTGCCAAAAAACCTCTGCACAAACATGATGCGTGAGCAGGCACATTGTTGTGATAAAGGTACCGATCACCAGCTGACCATAACTGCAGCCGTTTTCATTGTACTGCATCTTTCAACTCACAAAGAATGGAGGGGTGTACTCATGATGTACAATATCTTCCCAATGTGAAAAACACAGTTAAGATGATCTTGATCTTGCTGTGACTTTGCTGCACCTTCTTTGGGCGTGGAGAACTAGGCAACTTCCAATGGAACTCCTGGGCCTTCCTTTCCAGATTTAGCCATAGACCCATAATTCATCTCCAGTTATGACCTTCTTGAGGCAATCTGGTTCATTGGTAGCGATTTGAATCAAGTCATTAGCAATTATAGCACAATGTTCCTTCTGCTCTGATAGCAGGAATTGCAGAACAGATTTTGCCATGACATGTTTTATGCCAAGATCCTGCATCAAAATCTCAGATACAGTAGTTTTTGGAATTCCCAGATCAGCTTCTAGTTCTTGGACCGTCAGCCACTGATCTTTGATGATTGCAACCTGTACATGTTCACCATCCTCAGGTGTTCTGCTTGTCGCAGGCCTTCCAGAACGTGGATCATGATCAACAAATTCTCAGCCATCTTTGAAACATTTGTGTCATGCTTTCATTTGTGCAGCATGTATTGCATCATCCCCAAGAGCCTTTTGAATCATCTGATTAGCTTCCATGGAGGAATGTTTAAGCTTAATGCAAAATTTGAGGCAGATTTGTTGCTCTACACAGCCATTTTGAATGTGGTAACCACATAGTACACGTGACCACTCAACAGCATCTACTGCCTCCATTGACTAGTACAGTGAAGTAGTGATTGTTCATGCAGGTACCTTCCAGTCCACTTGCCTTGGCTGCCAGGTTACATTGTTGTTATACAATCTTTTCTTGTTATACTAACAATGGCTGGACTTTTTCTGGACAGACCTTGTAGTGTATTTGTATATTATTTAAAATATTTTATGTATACCCATGTAATTCATGAACAATGAGTCTTCTCTTCGACAATTGTTGAAAAATCATTTCCTTGATGACAGTAAAATATTTAATAAGATGTGATTGTAGACATCCTGTTTCATTCATAATTACAGAAAAAAAGCTTTCTTATTTTACTATTAATATATTTACTGTAGATTTTTTAAAAGATCATCTTTATTAGTTAAAGCAGTCCTTCTAACATTTAAACATCATGAAAGGACATTGAATTATGTCAAATACCTTTGAATTTATTTAGTGGCTGTATAATTTTTCTTAGTGAGGTAAATTGGTTTATAAATGTTAATAGCTTTGTATTACTGTTATAAATTACTTGGTTAAGATCTGTGCTTTATATATATCATAAGTCTTGATCTACTAAAAATCATTTGATTTTGCCAAATTTTTACATCTACGTTCATGAAAGAGATTAGCTTTATACTTTTATTTTCTTGTAGTTTTTGTTATTACTAAGTTTTGGTATCGAGGGTTTTATCGACCTCATAAAGTGAATTAAAAATTGATTTTATTTTAGCCATTCCTTGGAATAATTTATAGAAGATTGGTGTTAGTGCTTGAAATGTTTAAGTACTTGCCATTTGGACTTGAGGATTTTTTTAGTGTGTGTGTGTGTAACCATACAACTATCAAAATTAGGAAGCTTCATATTGATAAAACACTGTTATCTACAATCTAAATTCAAATTTTATCAATTATTTTAATAATTCGCTTATAGCTACATGTTTTTGCCCAGCCCAGTTTGTAATCTAGGATTATGCATTGCATTTAGTTGTCATGTCTGTTTAGTTTCTTCAATGGAACAGTTCTTCTGCTTTCGTCTTTCATGATCTTGATATTTTCTTTCCTTTCCTTTTCTTTTTTTTTTGATCTTGATATTTTGAAGTGGAAAACAATTACTTGGTAGAATGTTCTATAATTTTGAGTTGTATGATGCTTGATTAGACATTCAGATAATGCATTGCTGGTAGAAATAACACAGAGAGTGATGTTATATCCTTCTCAGTCTATCATATCAGGAGATACATGATGTTTAATTGATTTATTATTGGTGATACTAACTTTGAGAACTTAGATCAGTAGATGTATGGTGGTGTGGGCTACCGTGAATTTAGAATTATTCACTTGGGATGAATAAAATATTTGTGGGGAAATTCTTTGAGACAATGTAAACATTCTGTTTCTCATCAAACCTGTACCCAGTATATTTTAGCATTCATTGATGATTCTTTACTGAATCAATTATTACTATGATGTTTACAAATGATTATTTTCTAAATCTATTATTTTTTCTATATTTATTACTTGGCATACTTATATAAAGAATAACTTTTCCTTTACTTCCATTTATTAATTTAGTAAACTTGTGGATTGTACATAATTCAATGAGTTATAGTCCATTGATCTCATTTTTTAATTTCATGTTAAAATGTTCCAGATTTGGCCATTGGGAGCCCACTCAAGGTCTGCTATGAACTTTTGCCATGGCTTTCGTGCTTTGAACATTTCTTACCTCTCTGTCATGAAAAGATGACATCTGCCCCAACATTGTAATCAGTCATTTCTTCAAGGAGCCCTGGGTCTTTTTTGTGTAGAATGGTATTTAGAAATTAAGATCTGGACACTGAGTATGCTCATCTTGCTACTGGAGTTCCACTGAGCTCAGAAGGACAGGGAAAATGGCTCTCTACCTCCATCTCTGTCTCTATCTCTATCTCTGTAAGCTCTATCTATCTCTGTGCCTAACATTAGGAGTTCTTACTATAATCCTGAATCTTATCTTACATTGGAAGGTCCATTTTGTTGTTTTCTCTTTTTTATATTCAGAAGTTCTTTCTGTGAGACATCTAGCTAACATTTTCCTCCATATATGAAGTGTGTCCTGAAAGTATCAGCCACACAAGCTGTTTTAATTATATCGACATTGGCTCGATAGTTTCAGGACAAACATTATATGTACTCATTTGCCTGAGGTTAGATTCACAGAAAACAGTTTTGAATGGCTAACCTAATCACTATTAAAAACATACCTACTAACCAGTGTTCAATATTTGTTAGAAGATTTTTTTGTCTTTAGACTGAGGGTATATTGTCAGAACCCTATATTCGATAGTGGTTATTTTTCCACCTTCTGTGTAATTATGTTATTCACTTGAAATATAGTTAGGCTCATTTGTTTCTGTTTATATTTCATTTTGGGTTTCATGCCTCTCCATCTTTGTTAATTTAACACCATCATCATCATCATCATTGTCACCATCATCTTGGATAAGCATGTAAAGCATTAACATGGCTTCAAAACCCAAAATTACATAAAAAAACTATAATGAGGGGAATATTACTTCCCCTTTATAATTTCTCCACCTTGTTAATGTATCCTCATTAGTTTCTGGTTCACCATACCTGAGTTCCTTTTTGTAAGTACAAATAAATACTTTAATATTATTTCCTCTTCTTTCTTAAACAAAAGTAGCATAGTACATATACAGTTTTCTGCACTTTGCTTTTTTTGGTTGACAGCAAAGATATCCTGGAAATCACTCCGTATCCTATATTCTTTAGTTTTTATTTCAAGCTACATTGTGGAATGTATTCTAGTTTATTCCATCAATCTCCTATGTGTGTTTTCCTCCCAATATTTTCCAATTACAAACAGTAATATACCTTGTTCACAAGTATTTTTGTACTGGTGAAGGTGTATCTTCAACATAATTTTAGATATGGACAAAAAGTAGACTCATTTGTGGTTTTGTTAGACACTGTCAAACTCTTCCATGAGATGGGACAATCCTATCAGCAATGTATGAGTGTCTTTTTCCTTGTGGCTTTGTCAAGAGAATGCGCTGGCAAATTTAGTAATTTTTACCAAATCTAACCATTGAGAAATGGTGTATCAATAGAGTTATAAATTGCATTTTTCTTATTGCATATGAGGTTGTCCATCTTCTCTTATGTTTAAAGGTCATTTAAAAATCTGTATTTGTGAATCGTATGTGACTTTTGCTTATTTTTCTTTTGTTTTTTTAAAAATCTTTTCTCTCAGTTTTAGAGTCCTTTATGTATTTGGGATGGATAGTCACCCTTTATCTTTGATACCCGTTAGTCTTAGTTATTTTAAAATTAATGTGAGTCTTTGGGACTATTTTATTATCTTTGCGTTTTGGTCATTTGTTGTTCTTTCCTAATGAGTCTGGTAGTTTTGGATTGAATGTCAAACTTTATGTAAAAAAGTTGTAGAGATTCTGAATGGTAGCATTATTTTCCTGCAGAGATGATTTCATTTTCTGCTGGCTAACAGATGATATTTGGGTAGATAACCTTCACCTAGGTTGGTCAATTTAGGCTTCACCCTCCCTCTATGAAAGTAGCCTTTTTTTGGGTCAAGACGGAAAAGTCTGGGGTCCTTTCCTTACCTTCTTCCTCAGCAGTCCTCAACACAATGAGACTCCCATTTTCTCCCTGGATTTTTAGCCTTGCAGCAGTTGCTTTCTGCTGGTTTTTGTCTTATCAGAGCTTGTACAGCTTAGGAGTCAGCAAATGTGTTGAGGGGAATTTGCAGTACAAGGCTCACTTCTCTGCTGCTCACTCTTCTCCAGACTTTGGCCTTTCAATTTTTGTCAGTGCTTCCAACGCAGCAAGCCCACTGCAAGCTTTAGGTTGCTGTCATCTCTTCAGCCTTTATTCCCCTCGCAGTGAGTTGGCAGATACCCTGATGAGAAACAGCAGTGGCAAGTGCAAGGCTCACTTCAGTGTGTTACCCTGTCCCCAGGGTTGCAGCCTATCAAGTCCTGTTGCCTTGATTATTTCCTTGTACCTTCAAAGAGCTCTTCTTTTACATTTTGTCTAGCTTTTATAGTTGTTCTCAAACAGAAGGCTGATTCTGCGACTAGTTATTCCATCATAGCTGGTAGCAGTAGTCATCTTTCCACTTAGCACATTTCATTAAATTTGTATGGAAATAAGAGAACACAGTCAAATTGACAAAGCATTTTAAAATTGACAAAGAAATTGGCCACTGCTGGGGAAGGTGTACCTTTGTACTAACTTTCTGGATGGCATTCATTTATATTAAAATCCTTAATAATTTATTTGCCCTTTGACCCAGCAATTCTGCTTCTAGGTATTTATTTTAAGAAAATAATCACAGGTGTGAGTGAAGGTTTGTTTACAAAGAGTGATTTCAATCCCAGTCAACAGAATTGGAATAAAAATCTTTAATATACAACAACAACAAAAGGTTTTATAAATTATGGTGCTTCAATACAATGGAATATAATGGAATTCAACACTACGAAAAATGAAGGAGAGTATTTAAACATATTAATATATTGTTAAGCACAAGAGATTGTAAAACAGTATGTGCTATATGGTCCAATTTAAGAGTGTTTATAATATAAATAGACTAAAATAATGCACCCAGAAGTATTAATGGCTGGCATTATTGAGTTGTTGTTCCTTTTCCCCCTTTGTTTATGCATATTTAAAATTTTTTCCATAGAGCATTACTTTTGCTCTGAAAGAAAATTTATACACTTAAAATAAAACTTATAGTCAATAGGTCCAGTTGATAATGTTGTCTTAGCAAACATTTTATTTTTGTTTTGGCCCCCTGTGCTCTATCTTTATGTGGTTAGTAGTGTTACAGATATTGTCAGAATCAGTGCCCTCTTTGAAAATGCTTTGCAGAACAGAAGACTTCTATACAAATAGGCTTTAAATTCCCACTAGTCTAATTCAAACAAGGCTTCACTAGTTTCTGTCAGTGTGTGCCAAAGCCTTTTTAGTAAAGAGTCCTTTGACAAGTAAATAGGTTTGTGATGAGAACCTGGGTTATCAAGGAAGATTTATTTGTTAAAAATATATAATTTTCTTTTGAAACCAATGGCCAAAATTTAATGCAGTCGCCTTTTAAAAATGGAATCAATATTTCTGAAGACCATCTTTATCCTTTGTTGCCCTTTCATTTGAAGGTACCCTTCAAGGCAGCAGTCACTAACTATGGCCTCCTGGGTTTGGAGGATGCTTCCCAGGAATGTCCGTTCCTTGGCTACATCATCGGAGAACCAGCGAGCTGGGGATTATCATCGTCATCATGAGGCCTATGAGTACTTCTTGCCCATCCAGACAAGGTGGCAGGACAACGACCAGTATGGCCATGTGAACAACGCCGTGTACTACAGCTACTTCGACACTATTGTCAACCACTATCTGATCAGGTAGACTTGGTTTCTGCAGCCCTACATCCTCATGTGAACCCTCTGGCATGCTCTCAGTTGGGGGTTCATACAGAGCATTTTGGGGGGAATTCCCACCATTTTCCTCTGGCAGTTCTCCTTTTTTGTTGAGTCAACGAAAAGCAGATTATTCCAGAGGAAAACAAAGGGGTGGACATGTAGGTGAATAAAGTGTTGCCCTGTTGTTCTTGCAGTCTCAGGTGTCACTGTGTCTGGGTCCTTTGGACTAAACTGTCAGCAAATATACAGGCTTTGAATCTCAAATAAGTATGTACACAACCACCATGTAATATTCAGACCCCAGGCAACTGGAGCAGCCATAACATTAACCCTCACAGCATTTTTTTTGTGGGAAATGCAGCTGCTTCCCCCCACTGAGGGGACATAAGCTGAAGGAGGGAAGGTAAAGATGTAAACTGTTTGTTATAGTTGCTGAATGCCCTCATGACATGATTGCTATTTCATAGGTATGTTTGCAAGATTGGTTAGTATATATTTAGCTAACACAATTTTCTGTGTGAAAGGTTGTGCTGTATAGGCAGATCTGCATAAATCCTAGCTTCATCTTGCACTAGCTATGTAGTTTTGATCAAATTATTTAATCTCATTGAATCTTCTGTAAAAAAAATAACTCACATTTATTATGAGCTTTCTCTGTGTCTGGCACTGGGGAGCATTTCACAGAGATTTTCTTGTATAATCCCAAAACAATTTAAGAGTAGCAGATTGTCAGTACACTGCCTGGACCTCTTACCTCTACCCTTTTGGGGCACACTGGCTTGATTGTCAACTGTCAGCTCCAACATCTATTTGCCTAAGAACTATCTCTAGCTACCAGAGCTCCTTTTGCAGCCAGGCCAAAAGTGCAAGGAACTAATGCCTTCTAGAAGCAGCCTTCAGTCACTGATAGAAAGTGGTGTATGAATATTCAGCTTCTTCACCTCTTGAATATCACTAACCACTTTATACAGATTCCCAGGCTTCCTTAGTCAGCTTAAGCTCTAGTTTCCAGATTGGTACCTTTAAAAAAAAAAGAGAGAGAGAAGAAATTTACATAACATAAAATCTGCTTTAACCATTATAAAGTATACAAATGTAATGGCTTTTAGTATATGTGTGTTCACAATTTTGTATGCAACCATCACCACTATCTAATTTTAGAACATTTCTATCACCCACCCCCTAAAAAGAAACCCCATTCTTATTTGCAGTCACTCTCAATTTCCCTTTCCTCCTGTCCCTTGGCAACCATGAATCTCCTTCCTGTCTCTATAAATTTACCAGTTTTGGACACTATATAAATGTAATCATACAATAATAAGTGGTTTTCTATGTCTGGCTTCTTTCACTTAGCATGATATTTTCAAGATTGATCATGAATCAATACTTCATTCCTTTTTGTGGCTGGATGATAGTCCATTATACGAAAATACCAATTTTGCTTATTCACCAATTGATGTTTATTTGGGTTATTTTCACTATTTATAAATAATGTTGCTAGGGATATTTGTGTACAAGTTTTTGTATGGGCATGTTTTTTATTTCTTTTGGGCATATATCAAGAATTGAATTGCAGGGTCATATGGTAACACTATGTTTAACTTGTTGGGGAACCATCAAACTGTTTTCCACAGTGGCTGTGCTGTAGAATGTATAAGGGTTTCAATCTCTCCACATCCTCCCAACATGTGTTATTATCTTTCCAATTACAGCCATCCCCATGTGTGCGAAGTGGTATCCCATTTTGGTTTTGATGGTAGCTAATGATGTTGAACTTCTTTCCATGTGCTTGTTGACCTTTGGTATACTGACTTTAGAATAATATCTAATCAGGCTCTTTTTTATAGTGCTTTTTCAGTTTTATTGAGAAATAATTAACATACATCATTGTACCAGTTTAAGGAATACATGATTTGATTTACATATATTGTGAAATGATTATCCCAATAGGTTCAGCTAATATCCATCATTTCATATAGATACAATATCAAGATAAGTAATTTCCCCTGTGAAATTACTCTCTTAAAAACTTTTTAAAAAATCTTATAGCAGTGTTAGCTATATTAATCATGTTGTACGTTATATCCATAGTACTTATTTATCTCATAACTGGAAATTTGTACTTTTTGATCACTTTTCTCCAATTTCCCCTCCCTACCCTCTGTCTCTTATGACTGCATCTGATCTCCTTTTTCTATGAGTGTTTTTTTAAGGTTCTATATATAAGTGAGAGCACACAGTATTTGTCTTTTTCTGTCTGACTTATTTCACCTAGCGTAACAACTTCAAGTCTCATTCATACTATTGCAAATAGTAGGATTTCCTATTTTTCATTGCTGAATACTATTCCTATATATGATCTAGCAATTCCATTTCTGTGAATATATCCAAAGAAAATGAAAACATTAATTAAAAAAATATATCTGCTCCCATATAACCAAGAAATGGAACCAACCTAAATGTTCATCAATGGATGAATGGGAAATGAAGATATATCCATATATCCATATATATATATATATATATATATATATATATATATATATATATGTATGTATGTATGTGTGTGTGTATGTATCTCTTGGCCATATGGGGGCAGGTATTTCTTTTTAATTTTTTGATCTTGTTGTACTTTTTCCATTACCATTTAGTTTCCTTATGCTCCCTTCCTCCAGCACTCATCATACTGTTGTCCATGTCTATGTAAATACCTTACAATTCTCACTCATGTGGCAGATTCACTGTGTCAGGGAATTTAAACATCTTTTTTCAAAAGGATATGCATAGAACAAGTTCCACTTTGAGAGTACCTGGTTCCCCCTTGGGTGATATGTGGTCCTGACCCTTCACACTAATTTTACATTGTATGCACCTGTCAGTAATTATTTTAGAAGTAGCTTACGCTTGCTTACCTGTGAATAATAAATTGTTTTTTCAGCACTCATTTTAGCTTGTAGAAGAATATGTGGTTTACACCTTGAAATTCACAGGAAGAAGTAAAAACAGTATTTGAGGCTCACTATAATTTCACATACTTTATTACAAAGGGAAACTTAACTGAATTTTTTAACTTGCTCCAGGACTGATCAGTTGTTTTTAGGAAGGAGCCTTATAACTTCTTCAGATTGACTCTTAAGACTCATCTCAATGCAGTTGGGACCTAGTGGTATGTCTTAGTCACTTCAGGCAGCTGTAACGAAATATCATAGACTGGGTGGCTTAAACAACAGAAATTAATTTTTTTGCAGTTCTGTCATCTGTGAAGTCCAGATCAGTTATCAGCATCATTGAATTCTGTTGAGGTCCCTCTTCCTAGTTAGCAGACACCACCTGCTTGCTGTGTCCTCACATGGCTAACAGAACAGGCTCTAGTCTCCTTCTCTTCTTCCAAGGACATTAATCCCATCACAGGGGACTCCAGCCTCATGACCTCATCTAAACCTGGTTAATTCCTAAAGGCTTCACCACCTAACGCCATCCCTTGGGAGTCAGGGTTTCAACATAAACATTTTGGGGGAGCGCAGACATGTAGCTCATAATATGGTTTTTGTGGCTTTTGAACATTTCCCATTCGTAAATGGAACTTCTGAAAAGATGAAACACAAACTGATGATTGAGTCTTATCCAGGGGAGATTGTGGGAGTAAGGTCAGGGGGTGGCAGCATCTGATCCCACCAGAATCGTGTCCTGTCCTATGGAAAAATCTCCAGGTATTACACAGGGACTCCAAACTTGTACAAATGCCCTGGCTATTGTGGTTAGGGACTTCGTAGTCATGACAAAAAAGTGGCTTTGCCTTTATATTTTTACTAAGAGATCCAAGGTTGGTTTACTAGGTTGCTCGCTAACCATCAGAAGCCAAGCCAGCACCATATAAAGGTGTGGGAACTCAGGGAACCAGCCTTGTCTTGCCAGTCACTGCAAAGGAGGGCAGCTGATCAAACCCAAACCCAAGTAATGCCCCCCAGCTGGGCTTGCACCTCTGCCTCCTTCCACCTGGCTTTCCAAGGATGAGCAGTGCTGTACATGTGCCAAGAACCCATGCGGTAACCATTGAGGAAAATCCTCGTCTAGAACATTTCTTTTCTGAGAGGGGTTTTCTCCAGGAGAGGGAACCAGGGAGCTGACGGGGGGCCTGGCAGGGGAGGCTGAGGAAGACGGCATAGGAGACCACCAGTTGCCCAAAGTTCCCGTCACTTTGACTTGTGGAAGGGGTTAAGTCATTCTTGAACAGTTTATCCCTCATCAATTGCAATTAAATATGTTTATATTAAATTCTGTTCTGTAATTAATGTAAAATCCTTTAGCCTATGCTGTTATTAGAACCAGATGCTGAAGTACCAACAATATTTCAACATGACTGTGCTGCCTTGCCAGCTGTCTAACTGTAATTACTTTAATCTCAGCTTGTTATCTAATTATCACCTTTGTAAAGGGAGAAGTACTCTCTAATGCTTACTGATTGTTTCAGATGACGATGAAGAGCAGGGAACAGCTGTCAGAGATGTGGGCCCTCCTTATCACAGTGACAGAACTGATCCTGAAGCCTGCTCAGGGCCAAACTGCTGAAAAAGATGCCCCAGGTGGAGATAGGGGACAGGCCAATAAGGGGTGACAGTGGTGTGGTGGTTAAGGGTGGGGCCCCTTGGATAAGCTGTCAGGTGACATCTGCTCCTATAGCGATGACTGGAGGACAAGTGACTTGCTCGTGTTAAGACTCAGTTGCCACATCTGTAGTGTGGAGACAGTAGTAATACTGGAATTGATCTCAGAGGGTTGCTATGAAAATTGAATGAGATCATGTGTATGAAACCCTCAGCATAGTGCTTGATAAAATATTCCTTTTTAGAAAAAAAAAAAAATCAGGGTTGGTTGTCTGCATTCCCATGACCAGTTCATTTTCCAAAGTATGTTTAAATTCTGTCCTTTGGGGACTGAAATTTACCTTTGCATTGCTTATTCAAAAATGGTTTACCGAACCAGTCAAGAGTGTAAATAAATACTGTCAGGGAAATCTTGAAGATCTTAAAAAGAAGGTACTGTTTTGGGAACATCTTTCCATGCTTTATGTATTTGCAAATCAGTGGTTAGTGTGGTACCTGTAGTTTAAAGCCAATTTTCTTAGGATGTTTAGTGAGCTTTTAACATCCTGCCATGTTTGACCTTTCAAGGGGAGCTGGGAGGCTCCCCATCAGAGAGGAGCTGACACCAGGCTCCTTGCCATGGAATAGCATGTCTGTCTGCCCCATTAGACTGTGAGCCCCCCAAGGGCAGGACATTTATATATTCTGAGTACTACATCGCCTTGCCTGGAACATATTTCATCCTCTGTTCCTTGAAAGAACTAAACACATCACCCAGGGATTTTCTTTCCCAACTGTGAAGGAGCACCACCTCCTGGGGCCATGTGGCAGGCCTCAGCCTCCAGGATTTGTTGCCCCACATTCCTGTGTCCTCGTATCTGGAAACTGCAAAGCAGGCCTTCAGGGACACGTCAGAGCCCTCAGGGGTCTGGCTGGAATGGAAACGAGTCAGCGGTGCCTGGTTTCATAGCAACAGGAGCAGAAGGCTGGGGCTGGCACACCCTGAGCCACGGCCCCTGTGGGAGGGGATGGACGACAAAGTGGTGGGTCTTTCCTGTCAGGAATAGCCAGGTGCAAAGAGGGTGGCTTTGTGAGAGGGGCTCTCACCATTCATCACAAGAGTAGAGCTGTCATAAGCTCCACTGAGCTCCCTTCTGTAGAAGGAATGACAAACCAGACTGAGCCACCCTTGGAGACAGCATCTTTGGCTATTGAAGGACATATCCTAGAACAAAAGAAAGCACCTGGCAACAGAGACTTTAGAGAAATCTCTGCCTGTAGCCTCCTCTCCCATCACTTCCCTGGTGGTTCCTTTCTCTCCTGGTTTCTTCCGAGCAGCAGGCTGATTTTTGGCTCCGTTGCTTTGGTTCAACTGTTGCCTCTACCTGGAATGTCCTTACTCCTGTTCGAAAGTCGGACTCTTCTTAGCTTTTTCTGACCTTCCCAGCCACCTCCTCTCAAATAGAACGTGTGCTCATTCCCTGTATTCCCATAGGATCCTGGATTTTTCTATATCAGAGGCCCACTGATACAGAAACTTTTTCTATATATAGAAACTGACATACCAACTTTTTCAGTAAAATATCAATATTTTAGGCTTGACAAGCTGTGGGTTTCTGTGGCAACGACTCAACTCTGCCGTTGTACAAGAAAAGCAGCTATAGACAATCTATACACGAATATGTGGCCGTGTCCTAGACAATTTTATTGCAGTTCCCTGCTTATTCCACTTTCTCTGTGCTTTTGTATTTGTATAGCATGAGTCACTCCTCTGGCTCCTTAATTACAGATAATTAGTGCCTTGTTACTGAACTTGTCCTCTTGGAATACATGTCACTCTAACCCGAACTCCTCGAGCTGGAAACTGTAGTGCCTTGACTTCCCCCTGAAGCAGAGCTGGGGCAAGGCCTTGCATTCAGGTAGTTTGTTTCAGAAACTGATCCGCAGGAGCAAGACTGGCGACTGGGAGTGAAGTAGAATAAGGAAAGTCAACCCCAGCTTGACTGAGGCTGATCAACACTGGGCAACAGCAGCTGAATTCTACTGGGGATCCCCGAGGAGCTATGTAGAATGAGCCTCCAAATTCTAAGTCTAAAGGAAAGAAACAGGGGGCATTTGTTCACTGGCTCCAACCCTCACTGGCTCCAACCTGCACTGGCGTTGCCTTATGCAGTGTTAGTCCTCCCTATTTTACGTGTGTGCATGTGTCAGAGTCACCCAACAGGTTCCTGCAACCTGCCATGAGGTTGGGGCCAAAAGAGACTCTCCGTGCTGACCAGCCAAGGTGCTGTCAGGCCACTCCTGAGCACGGCCGGCTGCGGTGGCAGGGCTGGGAGACAAAGGTGGCTTCAGAGGGTGCAAGGCAGCCTAGCAGAGGCATCAGCTGGGCTTCACGCTGAACTAAATTTGCTGTTGCCTACCACAGTATTTAAATAAACCTTTTTCACGAGAAACAGAAAATAAGAAAAGTAGAGAGCAAGATGGAAAAAGACACAGAACACCAACCTAATACCGCCGCTGCAATTGAAGATGACAGTAATTGTTTAAGTTCCTGGCACCCAGGCAAACAAGGGGAACACAACGAGCTGCATAATTCACACCATTTGATGAAAGAAAATGTTATTATTTTTTGTTTGTTTGTTTCAGAGAATCAGACATTTTTCTCTCAAATTCTAAAAGGAATTGAAAGGAGGCTTGAATAACAAAATCAGAAGACTGATTGGGGAACAGCAGGCAGTCTTTTGGCTGCCCTGCTTGCTCAGAATGCTGGTGACCCTCCCTCTCCCTACTAACCTCTGCTGCTTCCTCTTCCCGTGTCCCAGTCTCTGGCTAAATGAGCAGATTCTTTTTGCAGCTTCCCCAGCGGGGCAGGTGAGAATGGGCTCCCTGTGGCCTCAGCCCCTGTGAGGGTTTCCCTGCTGGGGCACCCTTCAGCGGGCCCAGTGGGCAGGCCTCCCCAGGGCGCTGTCTTCAGTTGTGCTGAGGAATCTCTAAGGCCCTGGGCAGGGCCTATTCCCCTCTTGAGTGCATTTGCATCTCAGGGCTTCCAATTCCATTATGATGACTCCATCAGTCCAAAGGCCTCACTTAAAATATTATGATCTGTCTCCTTGAGCCCGAGGAAATCTCATTATAAATAAAGTAATCTCATTTGCGGGTGTGTTCTGTACCCCACAGGCTGGGAAACGGTCGGATGCTGCCTGCCTGGGAAGCCAGGCTGTCAGATGAATGCATTGTGTGAAAATTGGGGCCGGAGGTCACCAGTCTCCTGATACACAAATCTCCCTCTGAGAATCTCATTTCGTTCAGACTATCAGTTAGATTAGAAATGCCCTAATTATCCCACTGAAATTAAATTACTTTATGTTAGGGTGATATAATGAACAACCATAAAGAGGATATATACAACCAATCATCTTATTAGTCACAGCAAGACCAGACCATACACTAAACGGACCTTGCTGATTATTATCAGCAAGTCCCTGACACACAGAAATAGGGAGAGGAAAAGAGGAAAAAGGGGAGAGGTTAGTGTCAGTTCACTTCTGTCTGTTCTTGTGTTTTTCCTGGGCAGCTAGGGCCCCTGCTGTGTTTCTCTGCTGAGGTGCCAAGAGTTTCTCCCCGAAGGTGCCAGCTCTGGATAACAGCTCTGGATAACTCTGAAAGAGTTATGAAGAATCCATAGCATTCTTGACCTTGCTAACCTCCATGGCATTGGGAGGCCTCATGATTTAGAGGATAGGACCAGGCATCCATTGCCCTTCACTTCTTTTTTTATTTTTTCTTTAAATACTAAACCACAATTACTTGATTGTTAGTTGCTTTTAACAGCAATATGACTGACCGGCTAGTACATAGAAAATGAAGCGCTCATAAGTATGAAGTTCAACTCATGATGACAAAAAGAAAAAAACATCATATGTGCTAAATTCTTTTAAAACTAGATAACTAAAACAAAACAAATAAAATCTCTTTAGCCAGGAGCCATAGTTAAGTAGCGGTTGTAAAAGGAACTGAAGTAAATATGAATCCCTTCACTTCATTATTCCAGGAACCTTCCTAGTATCTGTGAAGTGATACAGTTCTGTCGCTAGGGTGCACTTGTCCTCCACAGAAAGACGAAACCCCTCTCAGTTGTATTTGTTAAAGTAAATAATACTAGCTGCTATAATGAACTACCACCGAATCTCAGTGACTTAACACAACAAAAGGTTATTTCTCGTGTGTCTGTGTGTATGTGGTGGTCTGTCCATGCAGTCACTGAAGAACCTGCCTTCCAAGTCAGATTTCTCAACAGTGGGACTATCAACATTTTGGAGCTGGGTGCGTCTTTGTTGTGAAGGGCTGCTCAGTGCATTCATTATAGGATGTTTAGTTGCATCCCTGGCTTCCACCCACTGGGTGCCAGTGAGATATCCTCCTGGTGTGACAACCAAAATGTCCCCAAGTATTGCCAAATGTCCCTGGGGGAGGTGGGCGGAATTGCCCTTGGTTGGAAACCACTGCTCTGTGTCAATGAAGTCATCCCATTCATAAGGGAGTTGGGAAAACGGAGCAAGGAAGATTCTGCAAGATGTTATCATAGGCCAGCCTGGAAGGGGTACACACCATTCCCACCCACACTCTGCTAGGCAGAAATCACAGGGCTTAACTGAAAGGGTGGCTAGATACATACCCTAGAAGTGTCCCCAGGAGGCACAGAAAATAGGGTTTGTTGGACATACAGCATTCCTTGCCACATTGGCCTTGTTCAAAGAGAAGCCAAGGATACACCAGAACCTGAGATTTAATACCTCCCTTTGCTGGCACCTGATGACTTCGAGCCTGCTGTTGTCACCACAGGAGTCCACCTTATTGTCTCTTTACCTTCCTTTGCCTCCCAAACAAAGCTCATCTGTCTTGCTTCCATTGGTGCAAAGCTCTGATTTCTAATGAAAAAATCTAACCTGTGATATATGGTCAAAGGACTCTGATAGGCTCATGGGCAACCCCTTTTGGGGAGCATAAATATGGATTTTGACAGAATCAAAGGGAGGATGGACCCATGAGCCATTCTGGTAGATTGGGCAGAGGGAAAGGGGCAGAGCTCTGGGTGGACTCTATTTGTGTAATATGATTACAACAGAATTGTTGTAAATAGAAAACATTTTGATAACAGTTAAAAAAAAAAAAACAAAAAACACCATGACCTTAGGTAGATCCTTTTTATTAAATGATAAGCAAATGTGAAATAACTTATACAACAAAATGAGCATGTTATGGACTCTATGTTTGTATCCCTGAAATTTGTATGTTTAAATCCAGTGGGTTGGTATTAGGAGGTTAGGGCAAGTAGGTTTGAGGGGTAAGTAGGCTTGGATGAGGTCATGAGGGTAGAACCCCCAAGATGGGATTAGTGTCCTTAGGGAAAGAGACCAGAGACCACCCTCTCAACCATGTGAGGACACTGCAAGAGGATGACTGTCTTGTGCAGGTTTTTGGTGAAATATCAAATCACCCAGGTGATTCAATCCCCTTACAGCCCAGATTTGGTGCCCTGTGACATCTGGCTTTTTCCAAAATTCAAATCACCTTTAAAAGGGAAGAGATTTGAGATCTTCGATGAGATTCAGGAAAATGCAATGGGGCAGATGATGGCAATTGAGAGAACTGTGTGAGGTCCCAGGGTGCCTACTTTGAAGGGGTCTGAGGTGTTATTGTCCTATGTACAATGTTCCTTCTGTCTTTTGTCTTCTTCAAAAAATGTCTCTATTTTTCACATTACTTGGCTGGGTACCTTCCGGACAGACCTGGTAGCTGGAAAGAGATCACCAGGTGTGTGCTGATGACCCCACTTATTGGAGTCAGTACCTTGTTACTCTCAGTATTGTTTGTGTTGATGGGTAGTCTCCCAAAGAGGTGAAGGGATTGCTGTCTGGTTTACCAATTTCCTGCCCATGTGACATCACACCATAAAAGTCATGCTATGTATAATGCTGCAGGGGAGAGAGTTTGGGAAGGGGTTGGGGACTGGTGCCCTAGATTCCTGAGTTGGCTGTGACATTTCCCTTGAGAATGTCCATGAGTCACGCCACTGCTAGGCAGACAAGGCTCTGAACACCTACTTGCCTTGATAGGTTTTCGAAAAACAGCTTGTGCCCTCCCCACCTTGATAAGGCCACTGTGCCCCAGCCAGAAAGACATTTTCTAATGGCCTGATACCATCTTCCTACTCTCATTCCTGCTGACAACTTCCCCTTAGCTTCCAACTTGCATTTCAAAC
>PVIW01000525.1:204919-229919 GCA_004026585.1 Noctilio leporinus
GCGCCCCCCCCCCCCCCCTCGCCTTCTCTTGGTTAACTTGTCCTTGCATTTTAGCTCTCAGCTAAAAGAGCCCTTCCTTAGGGATGTCTCTTGAATGCCTAACCAGTTCTAATTCCGCTCTCCTGGACTCTATCTGTACCACCCTCAGTAGAACATTGCCACGGTTGCAGTTTTTTATGTGTTGCAATACCCCAGGGCCTGGCACATGGTAGGTGCTAAGACATTTTCTTCCTTTGATGAATGAACATCCTGTAAAATGTCTACCCTCTCTTGTTTACCGTTTTTTCAGTCATCCTGACTGTCTGTCTGGAAATTAGCCAATCGGGCTTGACACCAAAATGACTCCTGTTTGATTCACTGTAGAGCAGCCGACAACTTGGAAATGTGATGCCTGTATCCTGGAAGGGTCCTCCTCAGGAAAGCTAAGATGGTCAGTGAAAACACTGTGACATTCAGTATTTCTTTGTCAGCTTGACTTCATCATCTCTACTTGGAAACCTTAATCGAACTTGGAAGCCCCAGAGTCTTCCAAAGCCTTTTATCGGAAATGTTTGTACCTGGGCGACCTCGGTGCAGGTAGCTGCCCCTGGGAGCCCTGCTGAGGTGGAAGGCATGGGGGGCAGGGGCGCAGCCTGGCTTGAGGAAGGAACTGAGGGTCACTGAGCCTGCCTCAGTGCGCTGAGCTCACCCGTTCCCTCCACGGCTGGGAGTGTCTCTGAGTGGAAGTTAAAGGGGTGTTTGGCAGCCCCTGGGGTGCTTCCCCTCTAACGGTTCACTGCCAGAGGCCACCTCTCAGCTCTCCACAGTGAGTCGTTTCCAAAGCAGCATCTGTGAAATGCCCTTACAGGGCTTTCATTTTTTTTAATTTAATTTTATTGTTGTTGTATTACTTCCATCCCCCTTTTTGCTCCCCTCTGTCCCCCTCGCCACCCACCCATTCCCCAACAAAGTCAGTCCCACCTGTTGTCCATGTCCATGGTTCCTTCATACTAGGTTCTTGTCTAAGCTGCTCCCCTTCCTTGCCGCTGCCTCCCCCCTCCCCCCAACCCCCTTCCCCCTGACCACTGAAGGCCTATTCACTGTAGTCATATATTTGGTTCTGTTTTGCTTGTTGTTAGTTTTGTTCATTATTGTCCTGTAATGGGTGAGATCATATGGTATTTGCCCTTCACTGACTGGCTTATTTCACTAAGCATAATACTCTCCAGTTCCGTCCATGTTGTTCTTTCTTTCTGCTGTGTAGTATTCCATTGTGTAAATGTACCAGAGTTTTTTGATCCAATCATCCACTGATGGACACTCAGGCTATTATAGGGTTTTTAAATGAAGGGGAAAGACCAGTGCGGAAACTAATTTGCAGTTGCTTTAATCATGGAGACAGCCCCCTTTCCGTAGCTGCAGCTAAAAGGCTGGCTGGTTTTGTAGATGCCCCCCCGCCCCAGCAACCGGGTTCCTTCTGAGGTTGTTGCACATCCCCTAAGTTTTGCAATTTTTGAGATAAAAAGGAAGTCATCCTGTTCCATCGTCCTGGTAAATGAGAATGTGTTGGAATCAGAACCCGTTTGCAGACCCTGGGGGTTAAAGCGAATGGGATGCATTCTGGGAAAGGAATCACCTTGCAGTTGTTTCTTCTCTCCTGCCAATTCAGGGAAGGCACTCATCTTGGGTGTGTGTCATGTTAAAATAACTAACAGTCTCAGAGCATATACTTGCTTTTCCCTCACTTCCCATTAGAAATTGAACCCACAGGGTTCATTTAGCCCATAGGGTTCATTTAAAAAGAAAGGGCTTCTCAGTGGCTAATTGAGAAAGTCCGACTGGCATTGGTGAACTATGTGGGCCAAGCCCTCAGCTCAGTTTTTAAAAGGTTGATGGAAGGTTCGCAGCTTCTAGCCAGCCAGGTGGTGTGGACTTTTGGTCACGCTGCTTTCCCCTGTGCCTGTGACCAGGTCCCTGAATTGCTTAGAAATAAAAAGTCAAGGGTAAAAGGTGCAAGAATACAGTGGTTTAAGGAGCCACCTTGGGAAGAACATTTCCTGCGACAAAGAACATGAGAGAACAAAAAACAGTATGCTGCTGTTATGTTCTGCTTCCGTCGCCCTTTTTCTTAGTCCCGCTGTTACCAGCAAGAAAAGCATAATGGATGAAAAGTTGTGAAGGATTGGCTGCATTGCTGATATGCTCTGTGAGCTTTTAAATTGTGAGGCAGGCGTCTGATCAGGATGCGAAAACCCTGTGAAATGGGAAGACCCTTGCTTTAGCAATGGGGAATAAGTACGAGTGCAAGTTCTGGCGCAGGCCGCCCGAGTTGGCATCATGGCCTATGGGGCAAATGACCTGGCCTCCCCATGCCTCAGTTTCCTCATCTGAAAATGGGGGTAACACTTGTACTAACTTTAGGGGATGCTTATGCGAAGCACTCAGAGTAATGCCTGGTGCCCCTTTTCTAGCGATTCCTGTCTCCTCAAGGGCATGGCTTAGTCTCTAAGGCGAGAAGCATACAACAGAAGCACCTGGATTTTGGGAGGGGGAGCAGCTAGTGAGAGAATGAGTGGCTGATGTCACCATGTGCTCCATGGATTAGAATTGGGGTCCTCTCTTTTCTTCAGGTGCCTCCATCCAGGTAGGAGCAGGAACTCATTGCTGGAGGATTCCGTAAGTTTAGCTTTCCGGTTGCTTCTCTTTGCATTTAAGTGGTGCGTTCCATTTTCAAAGATCTGTGCTGTCACTTGAGCCTCACAAAGACCCAGTGAGGTGAGGAGGCAGCCATTATCATTCCCTTTGAGGTCACTGAGACACAGAGAGGCAAAATAGGGATCAGAGTCACCCAGGCAATTAACTACATAACCGAAACCAGAATTCAAATCTCTTTTCGCTCTTCTACCAGGGTTTCCAAAGGATGGGAGCCATTGCACTGCACTGAAGTGGCCCTCCAGTGTGGCCCCATATTCCTTTGCGCCCTGACCATCTTTATTCGGAACAAACTCAGCCTTTGAATGGGTAAAATGCCCTTGCTAAAGAGTTTGCATTTTCCTTACATGCTACCTTTGTAGGGAAAGAAATGATTAAATATCTCCCCAATCGGCATGCTTCAAATTCCTTGAACCTAGAAAATAATGTCACATGGAGGTTCAGAACCCTGATATTGGTCAATTTCTTGTCACTTTGGGGAATTTATTTAGCACCACTAGGATTCCATTTTTTTACATCTAGAATGGGGATAGGAATCGTCCTACCTCACAGGTTCCCCCTGAGCGTTAAATGAGGGATGACTGTAAGAGAGATCAGGAGACAGCAGTGTCGTCAAGGACAGGACTGTTTCCATCCAGGAGGGGATGAGAAAGAGGGTAAACATGGCTGCAAGGCCTAGGGGACAAAGAGGGGAATTTTTGGCACAAGGTCACTGGAGACATTGGCTTGCACCATAGAGTATGGGAGCATAACTCCTACAGGGGACTGGGGAGTTTTGAAAAGCAGATGCCAGCTGAAGAGAGTGAGACAGAGAGCATAGCCAGCTCTTCTAAGAAATGTTCATGGGAAGTGGTTAAGATGGAGTGTGTGTGTGTGTGTGTATGTGTGTGTGTGTGATCATTAAGATGGGAAAGGCACCCGTCTATTTAAATACTGCTGCTGTGGACACAGTTGAGAGGGACAGGTTGAATTACAGAAGAGAAGGGGTGACTGATAACAGGTGTTCCCTGAGGGTAGGAGGGGGTGGGGCCTATGCTCGGATGGAAATTCTGCCTGGGACAGGAGGAGTCCCAGCAGGGAAGGCAGCAGCAGGCGGGGCACTGCTGGCACCCACCAGGTTAGGTAGTGGAAGCTGAGAGAGCTCCCATGAGCGGGCTTCCTTTTCTCTTTGAAGTAGATCAAGTTGTCTGCTGAGTGCGCGGGGGTTAGGTGGACAGACGAGGTCAGAGGTTCTAGAAGATGAAGTTTAAATATCGAGGTAAGAGACCAAGAACAGGAGTTAGATACTGGCTCCAATGCTGTTACAGGAGGCTCCCAAATGCAGGGGCTTGAAGAAGAGAAGGGCTCACTTCCCCCTCACACAGCAGTCCAGCTGGAGGTCTGGAGCAGGCAGGGCAGCTGGGCAATGGTGAGGGGAGAGCCAGAGCCAGATCATGCAGGGTTTTGTTGGCCTAGGGGAGGGTTCTGGAGTTCATTCTCAGTGGGATTGAAGGTGTCAGAGGGATACAGAAGAAGGCCGTGGGTGGCCATCATTAAGTGAGTCAGGAGGGCACCAGGGAATTCGTGTCCTCCTCATATTCAGAAAGCTGAGAAAGTTCGGTGACATAGAAACAGGCTGGCAGTCCCTTGAGTACAGGGGAGCTGTGTTCCCCGTCCCCAGCATGATCCCAGGCATATGGACCTGTTAGTGGGGAAGACAGGAGAGACTTGGACTTCACTCTGTGTCCTGAAGTTCTTCTTGCTTTTTGGTCAGGTAATTGCCTGAGTTGCTTTATATTTTATATTAGGTTATCTACATATGCATGTGTAGCTGTCCGCACACATGCTCACTCATGTACACAACACACACTAATTGGGACACAGGCTTTGGAATCAGGTAGACTTGCCTTTCAATCTCGGTGGCTATCCCTACTCACTAGGTGTCTTTGAGAAGCGAATACACTTATTGCAGCCTCCATTTTCTCCTTTATAATACATGAATAGAATACCCTTCCTAGAGTTGTTGTGAAGATCAAATTAGGGATAGTATGTAAAGCACTGCTTCTGGGCTATAGGAAATGCTCAATATGTTTACAGCTACCATTATGACTGCTGAATAAGTAAATAGCTTTCATCATCACCACCGCCATTTTACCTTTTTCCAAGAGATTTACATATTTATCTACTAAAATGAACTACCCAAAACATCTCAAAAGATACATTTGCATTTCAAAAAATCTATTTGGAGCCAGCTTTTCTTTTCTTCTCCAGGCCTGACCAGGCAGTCTGGAGTCTGGAGAGGAAGTTATCGGATGGGAAACCACCTGTCCACCCTTTTGTGTTTGCCCCAGAGAAATCTGTTGTCCTGGGAAGTCTTTTCTTTAGATAGCAATTTGGCTGCTAAAATGAAGCCAAGCTTCTTTGTGTGTAAGCGGGTGGGTTCTGGTTCCAGGGCTCAGCGTGGGGGTGGAACAGCTTGCCATTAGCAGGTGATGGTGGAATGTCCCACCGGTGGCCACTTCTCCTCCTCAAAGAGCCATGTGAAACCGTGCCGTCTGTTGGTGAGCACTTCCACGTATGTGCATGCCCATGTGTGTGCTGTTCTTGACACACACTCCCAAGGACCAGATCTTAATCTTGCTTCCCACTGTGAGTAGCTGTGTATCCGAGATACAGCAGAATCACACCCTCCCCGGACCACCTTTCAAGAGTTAAGACGGTCCAGTTCTCTCTGAGGGGTGTGAGCCCCAGTTTTCTTTTCCGTGAAATGAAGACCTGGCACAATAAAGAGTAAGCCATTGAGAAGACCTGTTTTCGAATCATTGCTGTGTATTAACTGGCTGAGTAGCATGGCTGAAGTCATTTTACTTTGATGTTCTGATGGCTGGAAGGTGTGGGGAACTCAGAAGTCCCTTCTCACTTTGAGGTTTTATGATTTTACCAGCAACTCCTATAGACTCTAAGGTCTTGGTTCCTTTGGCTATTGCCCATCCCTCCTGAATTATGTGTCTTTTTCTAACAATATCTTTCCTGCCAGGGTAGACACATGGTCTACTACCTGCCATCTTCAAAACGTTTGTTTTTTTAGTCCGGTCCCATGAGTCTGTCCTTCATGTTGGAACTATAGGGGAAGAGAAGTTCCATTTCCGTTGGAGTCCTGAGGGGTTCTTGCCTGTGGCCGTTGGTGGTTATCTTGTGTTCCTAACGGACAGCTCTCCTGTGAGGCAGTCAGCTCAGAGGGAAGCGAGCAAAGCCATGAGGTCGGGGGAGACGATCCTTGTTGAGCACCCAGGTACAGCCTTGCCTGAAGCTATGGGCATTTAGATACCTTAGTTACAGGAATTGTTTTCTCCTGCTTTAATTGTTTGGGTGTTCTTTCATTGTCAAAAAAAATGCCTAACTGTTCCTTCCAGCTGGCTAAATGGATCACCCTAGATCTGTAATGATAGGAATTCGGGGCTGCTTCCAGGGAGAACTCCCAGATAACACTGTAAGACTCCAGTCTAATGCAGGGATACGAACTCATTCAAGCACTGTCTGTTGAGGCTGGCTGCAGACAAAACCGAATTAATCCTCATGGGATGGACCCTATTCAGGTAGCAACTGATGTCCCCATTTTAAAGGTCAAACCTGAGACCCAGCGAAGGAGGTAAGTGGGCCATTGTGAGGAAGTGAGGAGTCAGACCGGGCACGCAGATTCTGCTGCTCTTACTCTGAGAAGCTGCTTGTCTACATGACAGTGCTAAAGCCCTGGCCCACGCCCAGGGTTCTGGGCATCTGAGACCAGATGACCGCCATGGGGTGGTTAGGAGACTCACAGAAGCAATTAGCACTGAAGGAAGGAAGGAAGCTCGGCACTCATCCTCCCAGCTCCCCCGGGCCCAGCATCGCTCTCTCTTACTTTACTTGGCAGTTACAGAGTCATGATCATGTGGTCACAGGGCAGTCCCCCATTTACAGGCTGGCATCTGGAGCTGCTCCAGGGGAAAGTATGGGGCCAAGAGTCTTTGTCTCCCCCATACTTGGGGACAGCTTCCTTTGGGCCTTACTCCCCACTTGTACACCAGAGGTCCTTTCAGAACATGCAGAGACCCTCACCCAGTTGGGAGTGGGATGTATCCATCACTGTCCTTTCCACATCTCCCTGGCAACTCAGCTCACACATGCCTTTCTCTGCACCATGGCCTCTGTAGGAGACCATGGCCTCTGTAGGAGACCATGGCATGCTTGCTCTGCATTGTGGAGGAGCCTGAGCTGACCATAAATCAACTGCTCAGCATTTGAAGGCATGGGTGGAGCAATATATGACCACTGGGATCTCATACTTCAAGCTGAAGAGGCTGCAGAAGCTCCTAGGGTACAGAAGCAGTGCTTGGGCCAAAGCGACTCCCCAGGTTTTTTGAGGTCTGGAGGCTTCTGGCCATGGGGAAAGGGGGCAGATGACTAGGTCCCTCAGCTGTCCTGAAGGCCCACTGTGTCCAGGCTCAGAGTGTACAGAGAAGAAAAGACAGAAGCCGCCTCTGGGGTATTCACAAATTAAATAAGGACAAGCCAGCTAGACGGCCAGGGCCCCACAGCTCATAAGCTGATTTAATGGGTGAAGGGTTGGGGGGACAGGGGCAGAGACCCAGGTCTGTGGGGGGACTAGTTAAAGGCAGAGAATTTTCAACTGAGATTTGAATGCTGTGTCATTACATCTGTGTTTGGCAGAAGTAACTAAGCCCTACTAAAAGTGGCTTAGACTGCAAATACATTTAATTAACATTTAGTGTTGAAAGATGATATAAGAGATGGGGGGTCCAGTGGTAGTCGGGTGGCCTCTCTACTCCACCATTAACAGGGTGTGGGTGTCACTCTCTCATGGTTGCACAATGGCTGCCTCCACTTCAGCTATCACATCCGCATAGTTAGCATTCAAGCCAGAAGCAAGGGGACACCTGCTTCCCTGCCCATCTATTTCTTTTCAGGAAGGAAACTCTCTCACAGAAGCCCCCATAAGACGTCCTCTACTATGTCATTGGTCAAAAGTGGGCCACAGGTCCTCACCCCAGCCAGTCGCTGGTGGAGGGGGTGTGGTTCCCTAACGGGCTTAGACCAACCATGATTCCTTCAAATTAAGTCCCAGGAAGAAGGCAGTCAGTACGCTGTGTGAGCAACCAACACCACACTGCCACACAGGAAAAGTGGGCAAAGTAGCTCAGGGTTCAAAGCCAAGGGAACAGGAGAGCAAGAGGGGTAGGGCATTTAAAGGTATAGAGGTGCGGGAGACAGCACGGGTACTCAGGATTGCTGGTGGTTCGTTACCGCAGGAACACAGCACAGATGGGGAAAGGTGGGCAGGCCGTAGGCAAAGGGGGCCACTGAGAGACACTGAACAAGAGAGTGAGTGCAGGGGCAGACAGAAAATCACAGGTGTACTGAAGTCCCCTGTATTTTATGAACTGGTGGTGATATCGCTCATACTCTAGGAAACTTCGGCTAAGATGATTATAATTGACAGGAAAGAGTATACATGACCTTAATGAATTGCTAATGGCAGCTACTTGTGTCTAGATATTAGAATGTGCACACACTCAGCCCAGGTCTTGAGACAGCTATGATGTCACCTTGGTGACACTTGCTCCTCACCTCTTCTTCCTGCCCTGCGCCCACCCCGCAGGCCCACACTTCCCCCACTCCCACCCCGGTGCCCGAAATGACCCTGCACTCTGTGCTCTAATTTGCTCTCTCCCCTCTGAGGGTGAGGGTGAGCATGACTAGGTCCCTGTTCATAGAGAAGGAAACAGGTAGGAAGAGGCAAGGGGGCTTGTTGGTGAGTTGTGGGGGTAAGATTTGAACCCAGAGCCTGTTTTTCCCAATCTACTGCCATACTTTCTGACTTCAGAGGGCCACTTCGCTCCCTACTCAGCCAACATATTTGCTAATCCTGAGCTTCCTTCTGCCCCCCTACCAACCCTCCTCTCCATCTCCTATGGTCAAACCCAGGAATCTTGGCCCCTTCCTGAGGGGCAGAAGGAAAAGGTCCTGATTCCTGCATTGTAGTCAGGAGACAAAGCTGCCCTGTATTACCCTGTTGGGGTCCCCTTGGCCATAACATAGGCCCCAGGACCCACAGTTCCCTGGGGTCCCTGCAAATGTTAGGTAACGTGAGTAGGAAAGTAACAAGGCCTGCCTTTCTGCCCTGCAGTCCGGGTTACCATCTTTTCCCTTCAGAGCCACAGCTGCTGCTGTTGGGAATTGCTGTGCTAATTCTCTTTATTTCCCATCTAGTTGCTCTGATTAAGTCCAAGTACTACATCTCTACACACTTCTCAGACTGGAGGATGCGTAGCCCCAGCTCTGTGCAGGGAGGATGCAAAGCAAGAGTATCCAGTTCATCTTTCTGAAGCATCAAGCTAATTGCAGGACTTGGAAGAGAACCGAGTACTTGAATGAGAACCGTCCTCCTCCTACAAACATGGAAGACAAGAGGAGCAGGGGATGGGAGCAACGCCCCAGGGAAAACAGTCCAGTCTCTGAAGTTTCACCCAAGTGGGTGTCTAGTGGTGGACCTGCAAAGGGTGCAGCCCCTCCTATTGTCTCCTGGAGGGCTCAGACTGTTTTCCAAGTCCACCAGTGATTTGAGGTACAGTGCTCATAAAGGCCACCGAGATGCCAGGCACCCTCCTGATGTGAATCTCGTGCAGTGACTGCAGCAGCTTTTGGACCGATTCACCTTGCTCAGGGGTCTTTGCACACAGAGTGTGAACATTATGTCCTCCTCCCTCCAGAAACCCTTTGGTTACAGCCTTTGGCTGATCTTCCCACACCACGTGGCTGGCCGGCCTGGAGCTCAGTGTCTTCAAGTTCAGCATTTAGCATACAGGAAGTTTAGCTTGACTGCCCCAACATCATTGATTGTAGCCCCATCTTGGCTGTCCGTAATTGAAATTGGTTCTCAGGGCTTCCGTTTGTCAGGCCGCTCCTTGGATGGCCTAAGGCAGAGAGCATCCTGAAACTGAAGCCCAAGAGCCTCGCAGCCACCCTCTGCTGGCCCTGGGAATGCACAGCTGCTGCTGCTGGTGCTGCGGGTAGTGGGGGTGTTTCCAGGGCCACGCTGGGGAGCTGAGCTGGGAGTGTCATCCTTGATTTCAAGCTAGCTGATGGGCTGGCAGGCTGTTTGGCCTTCTGTCCTACCTCCTGGTCCCCAGGCTGCTGAGGTAGAACCTGGAGAGTCCTGGCTGAACTTCCTGAATTTGGGGGTAGGGTAGGGGAGACTATGACCGTTGGGGTCAGGGGAATAGAAGGGCCTTACCATGATGGTGCGACAATCCACTTTGGTTTCCTGGTGCTCAGGATGTGACTGTGGCCATCACACTGTTGTACCTCTTGACTATGAGTAAGTCCGGGATCTGACCCCACTCAAAACCAACTTCACCACTTCCTCTGCCACCCAGGGATCCATGTCATCACAGGGTGGCTCACTGTAAGGCCCGAGTTTCTCCTCCTGGCCCATATTTAGCCCTGGGTCCCTCATGATTTGTTTTAAAGTCCTTCTGTCTCTGGGGAAAAGGGTCATCTATTTCTTTAAGATGTTTTTGCTTTCTAAAGATAAGAAAAATGACTTGCGGTCTTTCCTGCTCAGTATCTATGTCCACAGCTCCCAGAAGTCCTTTCGCAGGCAGGCTCCCAGTGACTATCTCTCATAGAGAATCACTCCCGGGCTCCATAGAGCTCCAGCAACGCTATCATAATTTTAGCCTAGGAAAAGTTCTGGGATGGAGTAAGAGGTGTTGTTACAAAATGTGTTGTTGAACTTATTGCTGGTAAACTGAGTGCTGAGTCTTAAAGCTCACAACTCTGATGTTTGTATGAGCATCACAGGGCACATTTTCTGGGTTTAGGTCCTTCTGGACGATCCCCGTTGGGGTGCAGTATCGCGTTGCATGTACCAGCTGCCAGAACATGCCCCTTGACTCATTCTTGGTCATGCAGCCATGGTCTTGCAGGAAATGTTCCCCCCCAACCTTAACGTTTCCTTGGTGTCATTCACCTCTAAACTATTTTTACTTGGTGGATGATGCAATACCTTCACCAGTGGCCTTGGAGAGTAGAAGTCTCTGGAGGCTGAAGATGGTACTGAAAAACCCACATTTGGCTGCTTTGTTGCCAGAAAACCAATACTTGAGGGACACATGTTGGGTGGAAAGAGAATGTTGCTTTATTCAGGAAGGCAGAACCCTGGGAAGATGGCAGACTAATGTCCATAGGGCATCTCCAAAGTTCCTGGCCGAACAGCAAGGGTTTTAAAAGGGAGGTAGGGAAGGGGAGAATTCCAGGGCACTGGGAGAGAAGATTGTGCTTCTCTGGCCACAGGTGACACTGCTTCACATCAGACTCCTGAGTGTCAGCTGCTGGGGGCAGCTCCCTGGAGACACTTTTTTTTTTTTTTTTTTTTTGGAATTGGTAAGTTTTTTATTGAACTTTACTGTGTCATCAGTAATTTCAATGATACTGCATAGGAATTCATAGGAAATACAGTGTTTCCTTGTTTTAAGTGTTACAAATATGAGAAACCAAACCTTACTTTGATTTCAATGAGAAATTCAAGCTGCTGGAGACCCTTTTCTGCAAAGCAAACCCATAACTAGTTACTGTTGTTGGTATAATCAGTATGATGAGCATAGTCAGCATTGTTAGCATTGTCATTCATGTAGTTAGCAAGTCATCAAGTCACTTCTTGGTGACAAGGAGCCCCATGTTGGCCATCCTGAGCTCCTGAACACAAAAGCGAGGGCAGCTTCACCAAGGTTGGGGGCGGAGGACACATTTTGACAGGGACAGTGGTGGCGGTCAGTTGTTAATCAGCAAGACTTCTCTGTAGCCCACCCCCTTGTGATTTTAATGCCCCTAGTGTTTTTTGGCAGAATTTTTAATGAGGTTCAAGTCCTTTTTTCCACAAGTTGCTGATGTGGCATCTCTTTGTCAAGCAGGAGGAGACAACTTGATGGTACTTTATGAGGTCAGTGCAAGAACTGAACCAGTCACAGCTGGGGATAAACCATAGTGGTTTTCTCCATTTTGGGTCTTAGGGCCCCTTTAGCTGAAATTTTCAAAAGAAAAAAGGACCCCAAAAAGCTTTTGTTTATGTGGAATACCACAGACTGATGTTTACTATATTGGAAATTGAAATCTATAGGATGCTTAAAAATAAAAAACATTTTCCCACCACCCTTTACTGTGTGTCTTCTTCAATAAGCATTCTCAATGCTGTCTTTCTATACGCAGTTTTATAGGGGCAGAGAGTCTGAGGAAAGAAAAGGATGGGAAAGCCCTGGCTGGTGGCATAGTGGATAAGGTGCCGGCCTGCAAACCCAAAGGTTGCTGGTTCGATTCCCAGACAGGGCACATAATCAGGTTGCAAGCCAGGTCTCCAGCCAGCTCTGTAGCTGGAGGCAGGTGAAAGGCAACCATACATTGATGTTTCTCTCCCTCTCTGCCTCTCTTCCTTCCCCTCTCTCTAAAAATAATAAATAAAATCTTTAAAAAAAAAAAAAGGATGGGAAGGCTAGGAGCGGCACCATAGTCCTTCTGTTGCCAGAGAAACCCTGGTTCTTCGCACCAATGCAGTAAAGAATTACAGATCGAGCCTTTTAGCATGCATGCTCCAAATTTATTAATGAATGGGAGAGCAAAAGCAAGGGTGTCCGAAGGCTGGGGTGGCAAGCTTGCTCTAGGGTGGTCAGAGGCCCCATGGCCTCCCCCGTTGGATTTTGGACTCACCAAAATGTCACAGTCACATGAGCCAATTCCTCTAAAATCTATCATCTATCTATCCTTCTAATCTGTTGGTTTTGTTTTTATGGAAAACTCTAATACACTACTCTAGCTTGTTCATATGTATCCTTCTCTCTGGTTCTTTTTTTTTTTTTTAATTCCTCATCCAAGGATATGCATATTGATTTTTTAGAGAGAGAGGAAGAGGAAGGAGTGGGAGGAGAGAAAGCGAGAGAGAGAGAGAGAGAGAGAGAGAGAGAGAGAGATGAGAAACAGCAATCTGTTGCCTGAGGTATGCGCTCCAAGCAGGGATAGAACCCACAGTTCAACTAGGTGCCCTGACCTTTTGGGGTATAGGATGGTGCTTCAACCAACTGAGCCACCCAGCCAGGTCCCTGGTTCTGTTTTTTCTCTTCTCATCTAACCTGTTTCCTGATGACCATGCAATTCAGGGGAACTGTGAACTGCCAAGCTCACACCAAGGCATTAGAGACAGGTGTGTGTCCCCTCCCCCATGGGATTTGCCTATAGAAGAGGAAGGAGGTGGTGCGTCACACAAACCCCGGGAATGGACACTCAGGTGTCAGTGGGGATTCACTTCTCCAGAATGCTGGATGTGGTAACAGGCATAGCGCTGGAGAAGAGCCAGCCTGCCATGGGGAAACCACGAAAACTTCACCTGCCTGGTGCAGCCGGCTGGAATGATGTCAAGGAAAAACAAGGGCTTTGGTACCTGATGGGCTCAGACTTAGATCCTGGATCCACTACTTGCTTGAGTGTCTTTGGGCAGATCCCTTGGGTTCACTGTGGCTTAAGTTTCCTCATCTATAAATTTGAGGCATTAATTCAGCATAGGATTGCTATGAAAAGCAGGTGAATGGACATATGTAAACTGCCTAGCCGGTATGGTAGGAGTGAGATCAAAGCTCGCATTGCGGGGTAGGCAGGGGCAGTGAGAGTTCAACCTGCAAGAGAAGTCGCCACAACCGTGATACAAAGTGCGTCTTTCGTCTTTCGGTGAGGACATCCCTGTGCCCTGGGTGTGCAGATGGGCATTCACTACTGTCACTCTCCTTCTGCAGGTGCTTCAGGGAATGTGTAAGAGACTTGCAGGCTCTGTCACCAGTCCTTTGTTCTGGATCCCAGAAGTCACCTGTGTGGCTTTTGCATTGACCACAGAAAGACAGGGTCTAAGGTGTCTTTCCTTCTGTGGTCCCCTTGGGGGAAATGACCACCACTTTATGACAATGAAGATTCAACAAAAGCCTCAGGAACAAAGAAAAAGGTGCTGGAAACTTGCCCTTCCTACTTCGGAGACAAGTTATGGCTGTTGTTCTCATGGATAGCCTTTGAGAAACTTCATTTCGCTCTGGGCTAATCCTTCTCTCTAATTGAAAATGATCAGGCTAGTCTTTCAAAAGGGACATTTGCCTCATGCAAGTATCTGGGGAAGTGTCAAGATTTCCAGCCCTGTATTCTGCCTGGTTCCACATTCTTCCAAAGTCCACTTTGGTTCACCAGCGGGGAAACCAGCCTTATCTCAGATCTGTGTTTTCAGCACAGCATCTAATAGAAAAAGTGCATTGCCTGAGGGTGTGGCTTCCCAGTACTGACTTCTGATCTCCTGTGGGATTTAGTCATTGATGCACAGTTAGTGAGGCTGCTGTGATCTCTGAGGTTGCTGGGTACATGGGGACCCACAGAAGGAAAGAAGAGTTGAGATACTGCAGCAACCTGATCTCAAGGGAGCTTGTACCCCTCTCTCTGTAGCCCACCTTTCACCCCATAGCCCCTCATAACCAGGTGGCTGTAGAGGTTACTGTCCATACTGGGACACTTCCAAGAGTAAAAGTAGATGGGTGCTATTAATGTTTCAGGACAATAGACACAAACAGAGATCTGTCCACCTTACTTAATATTAGAGTTGTCCAGGTGCTTAATAAAGTCCGAATAGGGTAAGTGGGTGAAGACCTGATTCTACCTCTTCCTAAGTATTTATTCATATGTGGTTGAAATCTATCAAAAATGCAATCTTACCCTGTTTTCACCAGTTAGAAAAAGAAGTGGGGCGGAGTGGAGTGACTAATATTTTATCTAAATATCAGCCAGACTAGCATCACAGATGGACAGACCCAGTACATACCAGTCACAACATGATGCATTCTGGGCCAGGTCAGCCCAACAGCAGCAGGTCCATCTCTCCCCAGCTCTGCCTTGAACCAGAACAGTGGACTCACAATGAGGATGATTAAAAAGAGCAGGGATCCCTGGCTGGTGTGACTCAGTGAATTGAGTGCGGCCTGTGAACCAAGAGGTTATTGGTTCGATTCCCAGTCAGGGCACATGTCCGGGTTGCGGGCCAGGTCCCTAGTTGGGGGCGCAGAGAAGCAACCACACATTGCTGTTAAAAAATAAAATAATAAAAATGAATAAAATTCAAAGAGCAGGGAGCTTTAGCTACACTTAAAAAAGAGAAGAAGCTTTTTGTGCCAGGGACTTCTAGAAGCATTGCCCGTGAGGACCCCACTTCAAAACCCACCAGCCAAAAATCTCCAAGAAGTTCAGTGATGCTGTAAACTCGAGACAAGTTTCACAAGCGGCTGAGCATTTCTCCCCCCGTTTTTTGGATAACAGTTTTTATAAGGGGTATTTTGTTTCAAAGTTTTGTCCATCCATCAATTTTTGTCCACCCTTCTGTTGCCTTCCCAAGTCAGCAGTGCCTCTTCCCAGCCCACCTGGCACCAGATGTTCTGACAGCCACCAATGTGTGTCCCGCATCCTCCGAGTGGCAGAACGGGAAATCTCAGGCGACGTTCACCTGGAAGCGCTTAGCCCGCGACAGCTGCAGCCCCTTGATTACCTTGCCCGCCTCGGCAGCTCTGTGCCGCCGCTGTATCAATTGCTTGTCAATTCGGTTTAGCCATGACTTTGACTGACTGGATTGAGGAGAGTGGAAGTGGGGCGTAGGCGAATGGTTAAAATTAATTGCTACATAAGAAAAAATTGAAAGATAATTATTCCTGCTTTCCTGTCAGTGCTCGAGGGTAGATGACCTCATTAACTTGCAGCTTGTACACAATTCAATTACTAGGAGATGGAAAATACATTTTTAATTACCTCGGTGGCCTGTGTACCATTCATCTCCATTTGCACGCCTTTCTTTCTTCTTCTTCTTCTTCTTCTTTTTTTTTTTTAACTGTTGTGCTCTGAAGTAGTACCATCTTAGGAAGGCTGTCATAAAAGCCACTTCCTGGCTCCTATTACTCCTGTTTAAGGTGGGATATAAATGCATGAAATTAACCCTTAGATGCCAGGTGAGTCGCAAGGCAAATCTTGCCGTAGTTATGTGTTTTAAATTAGCATATATGTTAGAAAATTCCCAGCTCTTTCCTAGTGAAAATTGATAAGGATAAAATTGTGTATTTGGTTTTCAGTCGTTGAAAAGACATTAAAAGCCATGGAAAGCATGGAAATGAGGAAGGTGGGCCAATCCCCAAATCCAGGTGAATTCTGAAGGAGAATTTTGGTCTTGTTTTGATGTCTGTTATTTCACTGATTTGATTAAATGCTGACTTAATTATTTGAAGTGTATTGCTTGGCATACTTTTTTTTTTTTTTTTTTAATTCCAGGCACAACTTAGAAAACTATCTAAGCTGTGGATGGTTTTGCAGCAGTCACTGTTACTGATCTCAGGATCAGGTGTGTTAAGGAGAGTAGCTGTCACCCCTGTGCAGCTCAGTCTCCTGTCCCCAAAGTGCTCTGGCCTCTGGCATGCATTCCCAGATACTCTGAAATAAGATAGATGTGATACCCCCTGGATAATGTCATATATGTGAGACCTGTTCCCATGACAAACAGCCACCCAATCACTAGTAGGTTGTTCTTTCCTCTGCAAATACAGAACTTGATGAGTTCAATCTAAAAATGCCTTTACTTAATACATTTGGGTAATTAGGAGCCATATCTGTAAAGGCAGCTTATTTCTTAGTGTAAACACCATAGATATTTTCCACTAATCTTGATGGTCATCCGTGTGCTTTGTATAATAGAACTAGCAAGTATATGTAGTATATTTTGAAAAATTTGGATGGTGTTTTGAATTGGCATGCTGTTGCATTTCTTTGGCTATAGTGTCGCAATCAAAACATGGCTCTTGAACCATACAGGAACTCCCTAAAGTAACCGTGAGACAGATGTTACTTCTGCCAATGACAGATGTGTAAAGGAGATCCTTTCTTCCTCTCTACCACCTTCTCACCCTCTCTTTAGGCATTCATACAAGAGCTCAAGAACATTGGCTGAACTCTTGCTGGGCCAGGGGTGCCATAAGCGCCACCCAGCTTCCATGGAGCTCAAGGTCTAGCAAAGCAGATTGTAAATCAGTAACTAACAATGTCACATGATAAGTGAGACAATATTTTCATAGGTGATTAAGAAGAGACTGTGATCAACTTTTCCCAAGTGTTCAGGAAGGTTTTTTCTTTCAACTGGGCTTGATTGGTTTCTCATGGGCCAGGGGAGCATTTCTAATTCCACTGAACCATCTGTGGTTAGGTTTCTGAAAGATGGATCTGGAGTTAAAGTGACCTTAGGAAGATGAAAATTGGATGAACAATGAAATGACAACAAACTCATGACTAACTATCAACAGCAGAACCTTAAAAAAAAAAGAAAAAAAAGGAAGAAGAAGTTGAAACTTGGGACCTGTGGTTATGAGAAGGGGCCAGTCTGGAAGGTAATTCCCCTGTGAGGATGTTGTCTGGATAATTATGAGAACTGATGGCTGAAGAGGTTGTGCAGGGCATCCCTCGTTTCATCCAGAAGTGTGCTTTAAACAGTTAACAAGTGACTTGGCAGAAAAAAAGTTTATTTAAAATCTTACTGACATAAAAGATATATTGCTAACAACTTACAAATAATATTGACACATGCAACACATTTTGTTGTACATCTCCTGTAGTCAGCTGATTATCCCAGAATGCTTTATGTTGATTTTTGCTGAACTCTTGTATCTATAGCCAACCCGTGGTTGCAGTCCAACCATTATTTGACAAAACCAGATTTCAAATAAATGTGTGATTACAATCTGATTCAGCAAAGAAGCTGCTCACATCACAACATCATCGATGAGTGAGTTCAAAATTCAGCACGAATGACAGAACAAAGACACACTAGAACTTTACCCATTTGTCAATCATGTGAGACACTTTTTTAGTGAGGAAGATAATAGTTTTCAAGTAGTGGAAGACTTCCCTCAATTTTTTGGTGCCATTCACACTGTAACAGCTACAAAGATGACACAGTTTAATCTATATTATTAGTATTTTCTTCATCACCTTCTTAAACCTAGTCACTCAACAAAGCAATAAACCAAGTCCTGATTTGTAGCATTTGCTGATTTCCACAGTGTAAACACTCCTGCTGCTACATCCAATTTCAAGCTATCAACAAGATGTCATGGAATGCAGAGTTGGAAGGAGGTATAGGCAGCATCACACCATTGCATAGCGTTTCTACTGCACAGATGTAAGAGCATAGTTAGGGAAGTGAGGGTTTTTGAGTACTACATTACCTTTTTAAAATATAATTGATTTGATTGTCACAGTTGCCACCTATTACCTCCTATTTGACAACTTCCTGGATGCTGGTTTTCATTCAGGTCCCAGGACATTTTGGAAGACCTCTTGCAGGGCATAGACATTCCCTATAAATACAAACAGATTGCTTTCTTAGCAACACAGAGGTGTATAGAAAGACCAAAGGCTCTGGAACCAGGCCAGAGTGGGAACCCTGGCTCTTTCCCTTAATGGTCATTAGGGATTAGCCTAGTGACTTCAATCTTCAGGCCTTCAGGCCTCTGTGTCACATCCTTGTCTGTGAGATGGAAATAATGGTACCTGTTCTCCTCCATGTTGAAGGGTTACATGTGATGACTTGAAGGTGCTTAGTCCAGAGCCCTGTATGGAGACAATAAAGGGCAGCTCTTACTATTAACAATAAATAATAGTCTACATGTACTAGCTGTGAATCAAACCCAAAGACTTTTCTTGCTCATTAAGTGGGATATTGGTGAGTGAGGGAGGGCTGAGAGGCACAGGCTGCAGCGGGCAGGAGCCATGTGAGGACTGTCTGCCCCTTCTGATACCCAAACTTGAACTCTGTGCCTGGGAACCAGCACGGACCACGGCCAGTGCGCGCTTGTTCTAGGTCCTGACACGAGGTGGGAGGAACATTTAAAATGGACTTGTTGCTGTTGTTTTATTTCAAAACTAACAAATCTTGGAGGCCCTAGCTGGTGGCACAGTGGATAAGGCACTGGCCTATAAACCCAAAGGTCAAAACTAACAAATCTTTATTATTGGCACCTTAGAAAGTAGAGTTAAGCCAAAGTCATCAGTAGTTCAACATTCATTAGTAATCAACATCCTGTCTGAACTTTGGTGTTTTTGTACATTAATGTTTTTCTTTTGTTAAGAAATAATAATGCAACACGAAGTTCTTTTACTTAACAACATCATGAACATTAGTAAGTATTCCTCCCCCCACATTAATTTTAATAACTATTGTGTGATGGTAGAAGGTATCTTTAAATATGTTTACCAAGCCCCCTACTATTAGACATTTATGTTATTATAATGTTTTCTGCCATCAGATATCTCTTCTTCAGAAGGAGAATTTTCTAGGTCAAAAGGAATGCACATATTAAGAAGAAAAGGCCTTGTCTTCTGTTAGAGAAGGTGGAATTCCAGACTGAGCGAGGCTGAGAGCTATAAACCTTGCTCTGGTTTCCATTCATCTTCCTCAGTGGTGGAGCTGGGAATTGAACCCTGTTTGGTGGGGAGCCAGACCTTTTTCTGCTCTGCTCTGCCATGCTGCCTTCCACTGTGCCGCTGGACACTGCCGGATGGAAGTTCTCTCAGCAGCCATGGCAGCTGTGAGGTTTATCCCGATGAGCTGAAGCTACAGTTAAACTCTTTCATCTTCTTTTTTTTTTTTTTTTTAAGATTTTATTTATTATTTTTAGAGAGTAGGGAAGGGAGAGAGGCAGAGGGAGAGAGAGACATTAGTGTATGGCTGCCTTTCGCTTGCCTCCAACTACAGAGCTGGCTGGAGACCTGGCTTGCAACCTGGTTAGGTGCCCTGGCTGGGAATCGAACCAGCGACCTTTGGGTTCACAGGCTGGTGCTTTATCCACTGAGCCACCAGTCAGGGCAGTAAACTCTTTCATCTTAACAGCTCTATGCTCAGATGTGAACTAGAGTATAAGGAGATAAGCTTTCCTGTTTGTATACTTAGACTTCCCCCTTAGGAAATCTAGTAGCTAAAACCCAAGGTTGTGATTCTTTCCTTTGTTCATTTACTATTTATTAGGCACCTGCAGTAAGTAGGTAAGGCTGAGAAAATATAAAAAGACAGGACCCTGGCTCCCATCCATTCCTGTTGCTAGCCTGAGATGTGCATAATTAAATTAAAATTAAAAATGGGAAGCCCACATGTGAAAGTAAACTTGGCTTGAAAATCATGGCAGAACTTTTGATTTTTAATTTGTTTCAGGAAAAACAAACCCACTCCATTCCTAGTGCTTTAGAGCTTCCTCTGGGTTGATAGTGCTGTCTCGAGGAACAGAGGCTCTGGGAAGAAAATCACAGTACTTTCAGGGTACTGAAGGAGCCAACAGATTTTTACTAGTTTTAAGATGGTGGGATAGCGACCGTTAATGAAACTGTGTATCCGACTCTGTACTGGGAACTTATTTTAATACACGGTTTCATTTCATTTCATTCTTACAACAACCGCTGTCGGAGGTGCGATTTTCTCTGCCTTACAGAGGAAGAACTGAGTTAGAATGAGGTAAGACCGAGAGTGAGCACATTCATTCATTTCACAAGTGTTCCTTTCCCAAGCATCCTTACTTTTTAGGGCCTGAATGTGCAGTGATTGGTGGGGCAAGCCCCAGTGCCCTAGATAGAGTCCACAGGTAGAACTGAGAGTGGAATCTGGCTTTGTGAGTCTCCAAAGCCTGTCACATGCTCTTCAAGTTAAAAAAAAAAAAAAAAAAAAAAAAAGCATATAGGACAGATCCCAATGAAGTCCCATAGATTGAATTTAAAAAAATCATCAGGCTGGTCGGGATGGCATTAGTTTGCTCATGTTCTCTGCCAATGCCATGGAATTACAATCTAATCCCACTATAATGCTATAGTGGGGCCCCAATACACCACATAAAATGTGGGGGCACATCATTGCTTATTGAGAGGTGAATAGAAAGGTTGGGGAGACAGGACTTGCATTTGAGGGCAGAGGAGGAAACGAGATGAGAGGTCCCAGGTAGTGAGCAGCACCTGCGGAGGGCGGTGTCAGGCAGGTGAGGGTAGCTGGGTGTGGAAGGATGTGGGGAGAAGACCAGGAATGCTCCTGGCGATACCATCCTTCTTGTTTTTTCTGCATCTTGTTGGGTATTTTCTTATTTCTGCTCCTTATTGGTTTGCCTCTCCCTGAAGTTTTCGGTTCACATTCCAGAGGGACACTCTTGAGTCTGATGGGCTTCACTAATCCTCATTGTCACCATTGGGCAGTGTTTCTGCACCAACCATATCATAGGTCACGGTCAGCCCATAGTTGGACTGCTTTTGGGTCAGGTGCCTGGGCATGATCCAGTCAGTGGCTCCACCTTCCTTCTGGCTCAGCCTTGGGCTGTTTCCCACAGGAAAGGGTATGAAGATAGTACCATGGTTGACACGTTGGAATGACCACCTGAGGAATCTAGAGTTTGACTATAGATAGTGAGCAGAGTCTCAAGGGCTATGAAGGAGTGAAAGCTGACCCCTGAAGTCTTTGTGCTGAAAGGGGATAATGTTCTGGTCAACCTCTAGCTGGGTTTCTGATTAACCTCTGATTGGGTTCAAACCATAGCCTGTTCCTTTGCTAGCAAGTCACTTCAGGCAGACCTCACTACTCTAAGTCTCAGTTTTGGTGGATGCTGATGACGAGAGTCATCTCCAGAGGGCAGGGACTTTGTTTTGGTGCTGGATCGCCAGCAACTAGCACGGTGCCTGGCATATAGTAGGTGCTCAGTACCTATTTATTGAAAAAATATAGCTACACTTATTGAGCATTAATATCCCAAGTGCTGTTTCTAAGTCTTCTTACATGTCCCAATTCATTAGTCCTCACAAGGATGGTAAGAGGTAGGCACTGTTACTACCTTCTTTTTGCAAATGAGGGAACCAAAAATCAGAAAGATGAAGTCACTTAATGGAGACACCTAAGAATAATGCAGCTGCCCAGGCAATAGAACCAAAGCTCTTAGCTACTACACTGTGTTTATTTTGAATATATGATGAATTGATATACAATATTTGGTGAAGAAAATAAAGTCTTAATGGATGGTAACCACTTAAAAAAATAAATATCTTCCCATAAAAAGGTAGTTCTTAAAGACAGTAAGAAGAAACAAACAGTACCTCAATATTACGTATTGCACAAATGCGTTTAGCTGGATGATCTCTCTGTCCCTCTCTAGAAAGTTGGTACATTTAAAAATAATAGTCAGTGTTGGCCCAGAGTTGACGGTGTTCTAGCTCTCCCAAAGATCCAACAGTGTAGGTGTTTATTGTGCTTTCCATTTATAGGAGGGAAAAACAAAGCACAGAGAGGTTAAGTCATTCATCACCCCACGCCTCCCGCAATGGATAAGTGGTGGAGCTGGGGTTTGAATCAGGTGATGTGGCTCTTAACCACCTTATGGTCTGATGGGTACTGGAGATGCAAAGATGACTTTGCACCGGACTCCGGAGTCAGAAAGCTGAGAGAACCCCAGGGGAAGCAAAACAGGAATGAAGGAGTCACAGAGCTCTTAGAGGGAGCATTCATCCAGCATGAAGTGGGTAGCGTGGTACCCTCCATCCCACAGAGGATGGCGTTGAACTGTGTTTAGAAGGAGGAGAAGCACACCAAACCAGAGTGTGGGAAACAGACGTCAGGAAAGGCCTCACCACAAACAGAAGCCCAAGTGTCCCTGGGGTAGAAAGCAAGGGTAGGGTGGGGGTAGAATTTGTCAGAGACGAGAAAGAGGGTGCAAAGTATATCTGGGCCACACTGTGGTATTGAGGAGGCAGGGGACAGGATCCTTTTGGGTTGCAAGGTGGAGTAGGGTTCAGGGAGGAGACCGAAGTGGGAAGAGACGGGAGCCATTATAATGCCCAGACAAAGAATGTTGGAGGGGCATTCTGGTGCCAGGCACAGAGAAGAGGCTGTAAAACAGCTACTGAGGACGTGGACTTTATGGAGGCTGGTGACTGTGGATGCTCGGGAAGGAGAAGTACCAAGGAGATGCTGGGTCTCAACCCTCACCCCGCTGACAGCCTGCTGGTGTGCCCGGCCTGCCTTGTTCCTCTTCAGGATGCTGATGTCTCACGGTGGTCATTGATAGGACCCACACCCACCCCACCCTGTGTCCATGGCAGAGCCGAATGGCAGCCTGCAAGCGCCTGTCCTTAACAGAGCTGCCTTGTTAGACTGCCAGAGGAAACGGGATCCCGTTGCCATGTCACACATCAAACCTGCAGCCTCAGGAAGGCTAGCTGTGAGCCTGCGGTCGAGAGAGCGGGCCTGGTGTGTAACGGGGCAGCCGCTCAGGACTGGCCCCACCGGCCCCTCACGAGGCCCCGAGGGAAGGCTTTCAAGAGGATGCTATTAAGCGGGGGGAGGGGTGGAGAAGTAGGGGTTGGGTGGGGAACATGTCGAAAACCAGAAACAGAAAATCTCAGGCACAACTCCAAATGCGGCTGTGGCTTTGCCAGATGGCCAGGTGCTGCTGCTGGGAGCCGGGCTCTCCGCTTGGCAGGGCCCTTTGTCCCGGCGGCCATTCCTGGGCCTGGTCCCACAGGGCCCCGTCTCCCCATGGCTGGCACCGCAGCCCCAGCACAGAGAGGCTCACTCAGGTGTTCTCAGAGACAGAGAGGTGGAAAGGTGAGTCAGAAGGCCCTTGGAGAAGCTCTCGCTCATGGATGGGGGAGTAGTGGCAACAGACCACTGGATCTTTCTATTTTTTCTTCCCAGGGGTAGGAACATGTGTCTGGTACGTCGTAATAAGCACTCAATAGGTGGCAGCTATTATTATGAGAAGTTAGTGCCTGAATCTTAAAAAGATAAGTAAGCACTAGTCAGGCCATAGAGAGAGATACCCTGAAGTCTTGGTTTTGGGGAGGCTGCGGTTGATGCTTTGTCCCATCAGTGTGACACTCTGTCTCATGATGGGCATCATTAAATACCCTCCAGAGGGTCTTGGGAGTTAAGCTTTGCTGTTTGGGGGCTGCAGCATTTGTAAAATAATGAAAGGACTCAACTGCCACAAAAGCAATAATCTGCGCTGGTATTGTGGCTTGTAATTTGCAGGAGACATAATTACATTTCCTAAACATGAAAGGAAATATCTGTGACCTGCAAGGAGAAAGCCCTAACACACAAAGGCAGGTCTCTCTTGGTCCTCTGACCCATTAAGTGACAATTACGGTACCTGTGTTAAACATCTTCCAAGTGAAGCAACCTGCCTGAGCTCGGTGCTGTTAATGCTCAACATAATGGCATTTCCTCCCTCAGTTGCATAAATGTCAGCGTTTACGACTTTAAATAATAGCGCATAAAAGCCCCGCTCCGAAGGATTTGTGGGCTTCCTCTGTCAAGCCAATGTAGACGCTTAAGTCCTTTTCCTCCTTTATTTTCCCTCTAAATAACTGTTGACCCACAGAAGCAGCAAGGAGTAGAAATGACTACATAGAGCAGAGAATTCAAAATAATGGGACTCAACCAAGAATGTAACTTTTCACATAGAAGAAGTCCAGAGGTAGGTGGACATGGCTGGCAGGTCAGTGACCGGGGCAGCTGCCATTGTATTACACCCCACCTCTACCCCCATCCTAATGTCACCCATGATTTAGAAAAACTGGAAACTTCAGCCATCATGGCAGCAAGAAGCAGGGTGGGGCGGGGAAGGGCAGAGGGGCCAGTGGCGTCAGCTTGTGCAGGGGCTCCTGGGATCCCCGCACAACGTTTTGGTGTATAGCTCCTTTTTAGTCAGCAAGGGAGGCTGGCAAATGTGGTCATTTAGCTGAGCGATTGTCACCCAGGATAACACAGGTTCTGTTGCTGAAGAAGGGAGAACAGGTGCTAGATGGAGGTAAAGGTAACAGGTCTCCTGAAATCTGGGGATCATCTTTGTAATGAGGGGTGGGAATGGCTGTCAAGCTCCGTGGTCAGGTTCTTAAGAAAACGATTTCAAATAATTCCTACTATCTTTCATTGTTAGAAAATTCTAAACTGAAGATTAGCAGAAAGATGACACTGAAAAAGCACCGTGACTTTGTTACATAGTAATAACTGTTATGAATGGACATTCTGGTGAGTATCTTTCCAGAACATCCCCTGTGCATTCACACAGACACATGTATTTTTAAATAAAATAGGGTCACACTGTAGAAATATTTATTCAATACTCTTTTGATTTAATAAGATGAGCATTTTTTCTCTGGTGTTCCATTCAACGGATACCATAGTTCCATGAACTAATCAGTC